>JAGFNQ010008929.1:0-160134 GCA_024364735.1 Boesenbergia rotunda | reverse complement strand
CCTTTTGAGTAACAATGTTAGTGATATGAGAGAAGTGTCCTAAGGCAATCGCCTTATGATGTAAACATTTATATTAATAATGATAATTCACTATTTGAGTATACATGTTTTTGTGTATTTGATTGGGATCTTAAACTTCACTACTGAATGTCCGCAATACAACTCACAGCATAAGAGAATTTGTGATGGGATCACACTAGTGATTATCTCTAATGTGCAATTGTGAAGTATTGAAATTATCCCTAGTCGATGAATTGATAAAACGGACACTCAATCTGTTGAGACTAGCATGGGTTATTCTCTAATCAGCTGATTTTCACTGGCTGGTGATATTGGGATGTCCGGAGATAAACATGGATGCTAGTTAAGGGAACTAGTTCATTGGAGTGACTAGCTGTAAAACTTCATATGGTTATCTATAAAGATATGTCAATGAAGTTCTTACTGCAGCTTAAGTGCGATGTTCCTTTGACTTGCGGTGTTCAAGTCATCTTGGTCATGGAGACTTATACTTTAACATCTTAAGCAAGCATCTCCAAGGAGGTGTGGACCAGGATGATTGGGTATGAGCCGAAGTGCCCGAAGATGTTTGAACAACCTACAAAGGATTCACCATTCCTTGCGAGGAGATGTATACCCAGGCCTATCGTCGGATTGTTACTCAAAACTCTGGCCAGAGTATATCATGTTAAGAGTGCAAGTCTCTTAAATACATGAGAGTAATTAGAAATCCAAAGGACGAGAAAGACATTACTTGGGCTAGGTGTGACGTAGTCAGCCTAGTGGGGACTGACACAAATAGACGTGTCCTGAACCAAGTGGGTATAAGATGGTGAAGGGAATGGGGCCACGATTTAGTAGAGCTGCTGAAGGGTTTCAGAATAATTTCTTCTGAGGTCAAACCGTTGATCTTTCGATTATTGGGGGTCATGATGTACTACTAGGTGCCACTCATGACCGTTCTATAATTGGTTAATTATAGACGGCCAACATAAATCGAAAGCCTATTTAGTCACACGCACTACGGGTAATCGAGGGATTTAAAATGAGTTGAAAATTGGATTTTCTGATCAAGAGAAATAAGTCGAATCTGAGTTAATCAGAGGCGCAATGGAAGCTAAAAATGGCTAAGTCTTTTGAAGGCTTTTTGGGCGAATTAAATGAGTTTATTCGCGTTGGATCGGCTCGGTTTGGGCCGGCCATTAAAAGGGAGAAAAACCAATTTAATTGGTTTAATTAATAAAATGAATCTAGTGCGATTTATTTTATAAATTATGGATAAATAAATTTGTATAAAGAATTTATATAAATAAATTTGTAGAAATTTATTCTTTATGGAAGTTAAAATAATCCATGAATTGGTTTATTTTAATTTTATAAAATCAATTATGAATTGATTTTTCATAATAAGAAAGTTTATAATTCCTTATAAAATTTATTCCATAATTTAAAGAGAAGAAGAATTTGTTTTATTATAAATTAGTTATAATAAGACTCGGCTTAAACGGAACAATTAATAAGAGAATTTATAAGATAAATTTCTTATAACTAATTCCGTTAATTCCGTTAAGAGGGAGACTTAGTAAAGGAGTTGCTACTATATAAAGGAACCAAAGGCAAGCCCTTATTACGAATTACTAATTGAGATTAGTAACTTTCTCTCTCCCTCTCTCTTATTCTCTTCTCCCTCTCCTTTCCCTTAGGGCCGGCGCCCTTCTTAGAGAATTAGGGCCGCTCCCACCTTCCTTGCTAGGGCCGGCGCACCCTATCAACACCAAGCAAGGTTGCCGTGAGCTTCAAGAAGAAGGAGAAACGAAACAAGAAGAAGAAGAAGCGGATAGCGACTCCTCTCTTCCCGGAATTCGATTCCGTTTTCTTGGTAGTTAGTTTCCCTTTCCTCTCTTGATCTTTCTTGTTGTGCCTATAGAGAATCTAGTAGTTCTCGTCGGCACAAAACTCGTGACTTTGCGAAGTCATCCCGAAGAGAACTCGGCGTGGACGCGAATAGAGGCGGAGCTTCCAAGGGACGCTACGGTTGGATCTCGTCCCTTACTTCGAGTTACGAAGGTACTTAGTAAATTAGTTTACTTTTCCGCAAAGTTTTATTTTATGATTAAGTCAACATATCATAAGGTTGCATGCTAGATACGTGGTTAAAATAATTTAGGAAATTATTTTATGCTAATTCTTCCGCTGCACGTAAAAATTTAAAATTTTACGAACCCATATCCTTGTCAACATGCACCCGGTCCTAACAGTGGTATCAGAGCCGGTTAGTGTTCGACATAATCGTATAATTGTTTTGCGGAAAACTTTGTCATAATCTCAATTTTGGAAAAAAAAAATTTCAATTATGGAAACTTTCCAATTATAATAAATTTTAGATTTAGGAATTTCTAAGTTTGGAAATCCTCATGAAATTTCGCAAACTTTTGAAATATCCTAGTTTCTAAAAATTTTATAATAATTGTGAAAACTTCCCATCTTTGGAAACTTTCCAATTTTGGAAATTTTCTATTTTAGAAATTTTCCAAATTTGGAAATATGTAAGTTTTCTTTGTACCAGAAACATACAATTATTCTGAAAACCAATTTATGAAATCTCGCAATTTTGGGCACTTTCTTTTAAGAAAGTCTAGACAAATTCATGGACAGTTAATTGACAATTAAATTTGAATTGGTCTTTAAATTGACAACAAAATTCTTTATCTTGGATTGAGCCTCGGGGAGCCGTCCAATTTAAAGCTAGTTGTTGTAATTTAATTTCCCAATTTTTTAATTGAAATTGTCATGTTTGATTTGGATTGAGCCTCGGGGAGCCGTCCAATTGGATTTACAACCAATTATTTTTCTTTGGGTATCTGAGCCTCGGGGAGCCACCCTTAGAAAACGATTTGTTGTAATTAATTAAATCCATGAATAAAATATGTTTTAAGAGGTGATGCTCTTACATATTGTTGTCTCCAAAATTAATTAGGAAATGGTTTCCTATAGAGTTTTCTTAAATAAGATTTTCATGAAAATAATATGTCGTTGAATTAAGGGAATTGCCTCTTAATTTAATAAGATTTGATTTAGAGAAATCAAAGTCTTAAACATATTATTTCCGAAATTGATTATGACAATTTAGGAAATTGTTTCCCAAAACAATTCCTTTAATATAGTATGAGATTAGAATTAGGAAATCCGGTTCCTAATTCAATTAATGAGACTTGATAACTTAAGTCACATACATACATTATTAAGGAAATCGTTAGTCATGACAAATGTCATGAATGTGCTTAGAAAAGATGAGACCCAAAACCCCTTACAAAATATTAAGGCCAACACCTTCCATTAATATGGTTAGAATCGGAGTTTTGTTTCTCGTTTGGGTTGATGGACACATCCATGCCCGACTTGAACCTCAACATGTTCAAACCATGGAGTTAGTTTATGAATAATGTAGTTGGAGTCAGAGGTCAATCCTTAGTTATGGTTGTTGGACACATCCAAGCCTGACTAAACGGTTGAATGAGCTCCAACCATATTAAAACTATTTCTTGATTAATGGGTCAGTCTTAAGCTTGGAGCATCGATTTGTTGTGCCACAGCCAAGGTCGATGCGAAAAGAGGTGCAGTTGGGTGTTATGTATATGATGCATACTTGTTAATGAGTTAGCAACCCAATGATTTATGCAAACATTCAATTAGTTGATAGCATAATGTGATAGTTGCATATATGTGATATGTAATCGGTATAATTACCTACCTTCATAGCTAAGAATGACTTGATGGCCACAGCCATGGTTGTTCTTATCTATGGTTGGATATCAACCTATTTGGAGATGTTCCTACGATCTCCCGAATTGATAAAAAGGGTTATTCAATTTGAAAAATAAATAGGATTTTATTAATGTATGTTGATACATTCTTTAATCAATCTTCTCACATAAACTCAATTCGTATTTCTAGGTTAATCACTCGATCATGTCTTCTCTGAATTTGCATTCCATTTTGGACACCAACAAACTGACTGGGCCAAACTTCATGGACTGACTTCGAAACCTGAGGATAGTCCTCAAGGCAGAGAAGCTTGCTTATGTCCTTGAAAATCAACTTCCCAACCATCCTCCAGAGAATGCAACTCCAGACCAATTGTTGGCCTATCAGAAACATGTGACCGATTCTGAAATGGCGGGTTGCATCATGCTAGCATCTATGGTACCTGAGCTGCAAAAGCAGCATGAGCATATGGATGCTTATACCATCATCTTCCATCTTCATGAGTTATTTGAAGAGCAGGCGAGATCCGAAAGGTTCGAGGTCTCCAGACTCCTCTTCACCTCAAAGATGCAGGAAGGCACTTCTGCCTCACAATTCGTGTTAAAGATGTTGGGGTACATTGAGCGACTGGGCACACTCGGCTTTGCAATGGATCATGAACTAAGTATTGACTTAATTCTGAATTGTCTGCCCAAAAGTTGTTGACAATTTGTGATGAACTATCGGATGAACATGCTGGAGACTACCATTCCTGAGTTAATCAACATGCTGAAGGCTGTTGAGCCCGCTGTAAAGCAGGATCAAAAGGCGGTACTGTTAGTTGGTTCCTCGAAGAAAGGTTCTAAGAGGAAGGCCAAAGAACAGAACAAAGGGAAGAAGAAAAAGGCCAAGAAGACTGAAAAGAAACCAAAAGGAACTTGCCATCATTATGGCAAGGAGGGTCACTGGCGAAGAAACTGCAAGGTTTATCTTGAGTCCTTGAAGAATAAGGCATCCGATGCCCCATCCTCTTCAGGTATCTTTGTTATTGAATGTCACTCTATTTCCTCAAATACCTGGATACTTGATACTGGGTGTAGCTCACATATATGTAATGGCATACAGGGGCTAAGGAATAGAAGAAGACTCGTCAAAGGAGAAGCAGATTTGCGAGTTGGGAATGGAGCAAAGATTGCTGCTGTTGCCATCGGAACATATTTGCTAAAGCTCCCCACTGGACGTGTCTTAGAATTAGATAATTGTTATTTTGTTCCTTCATTAATAAAGAACATTGTATCTATTTCATGTTTGAATGAAAAAGGTTTTCATTTAACTTTTAGTAACAATTGTTGTTACATAACTTTAAATGACGTTCTTTATGGGAATGGAACTTTGTGCAATGGTATCACACGTTAGATTTATCCGGTGACGTTTTCAATATCGAAGTTAGCAACAAACGTGCTTGAATAGATAATCGAATAGACTCCTACACGTGGCATTGTCGTCTTGGCCATATAAGTAAGAAACGTATGACCAAATTACACCAATGCGGAATTCTGGAATCATTTGAACCCGGTTCATTTGATACATCCGAATCATGCTTAAAAGGCAAGATGACCAAATTACCCTTTTCCGGAAAAGGTAATCCAGTGGGAGAACTGCTTGGTCTAATACATACTGATGTATGTGGACCAATGTCAACTCTTGCACAAGGAGGCTATAGCTACTTCATCACCTTTATCGATGATCACTCACGATTCGGGTATGTGTTCTTGATGAACCACAAATCTGAAGCTTTTGAGAAATTCAAAGAATTCAGAAATGAAGTAGAGAAACAGCTTGGCAAAAGTATTAAGATACTTCGATTCGATCGGGGTGGTGAATACTTAAGTCAAGAGTTTCAAGATTATCTTAGGGACAATGGGATACTATCCCAATGGACTCCGCCGTATACACCACAGCATAATGGTGTATCTGAGAGGCGTAACCGAACCTTGATGGACATGGTTAGATCCATGATGAACCATGCAACTCTTCCAAAATCCTTTTGGGGCTATGCACTTAAGACAGCTGTTTACTTGCTAAACAGAGTCCCGACCAAGGTAGTCTCTACTACTCCATATGAGATATGGAATAGTAAGAAACCTCACTTAACTCACCTTAAGATATGGGGTTGTCCTGCTTATGTGAAGCGGGTTGTATCAGACAAATTGGATGCTAAGTCTGATAAATGTCTATTTATTGGATACCCTAAGGAAACGAAGGGTTCCCAATTCTATCATCCCTTGGAACAAAAGGTGTTTGTTTCAAGGCATGCTGTATTTCTAGAAAAAGAATTTCTTTTACAAGAAAACAATGGGAGTGACATTGAACTTGATGAAGTTCAAGAAACTCCAATAGACATTACAGAGACACCTAGTCTAGGCCCACAACCGATAACTCATAGTGACGAGCTATCAGTTGAACCTAAAACTACACCACCTCTTCGTAGGTCTGATAGGACACGCAATATTCCAGAGAGATATGGATTTCTCATAAGTGAATCGAACGACGTGTTACTCATAAGCGATGATGAGCCTATCAGTTATGAAGATGTTCTGAAAAGTTCAGAAAGGGACAAATGGCTTGAGGCCATGAAGTCGGAAATGGATTCCATGTACGAAAATCAAGTATGGGACTTGGTTAACCCACCTGAAGGGATTAAGCCCATAGGGTGCAAGTGGGTTTTCAAGAAGAAAATCGACATGGAAGGTAATGTTATTACCTTTAAGGCTAGATTAGTGGCAAAAGGATACCGTCAAAAGCAAGGAATTGATTATGACAAAACCTATTCGCCAGTAGCTATGCTTAAATCCATTCGGATGCTCCTAGCCATAGCAGCTCATTGTGATTATGAGATATGACAAATGGATGTGAAAATAAATTTCCTTAATGGAAACCTGCTTGAGGATGTATACATGATACAACCTGAAGGTTTCACATCGGTTGATAAAACCAAAGTATGCAAGCTTCGACGATCCATATATGGACTGAAGCAAGCATCTAGGAGCTAGAACATCCGTTTTGATGAGACGATCAAAGAGTTTGATTTCTCACAAAATCCTGACGAACCTTGTGTGTACAAGAAGGTTAGTGGGAGTGCAGTCGTATTCCTAGTATTATATGTCGACAACATATTAATTATAGGAAACGATATATCAGTTTTACAGACAGTTGAAATTTGGTTGTCCAAAACTTTCTCCATGAAAGACCTGGGAGAAGCAACCTATATCCTTGGGATTAGAATCTATAGAGATAGATCAAAACGGTTGCTTGGTATTTCGCAGTCTACATATATAGACCGAGTGCTAAAAGGGATTAGCATGTCGGAATCCAAGAAAGGTTACCTTCCCATCAGGCATGGGATCAACCTTTCAAAGTCTATGTGTCCACGCACAGAAGACGAGAGGATTTACATGAATAAGATTCCCTATGCATCCGCGATAGGATCTATCATGTATGCTATGTTATGTACTAGACCCGATGTATCGTATGCTTTGAGCGTCACAAGCAGATACCAGTCGGATCCAGGAATGGATCATTGGGCGGTTGTCAAGACAATCCTTAAGTACTTAAGAAGAACTAAGGATGTGTTCCTAATATATGGAGAAGGAGATATGGTAATACGTGGGTATACAGATGCCAGTTTCCAGACAGATAAGGATGACTCCAAATCTCAGTCTGGATTCATATTTACTTTGAATGGAAGCGCAATAAGTTGGAAAAGCTCCAAACAAGACACCGTAGCGAATTCTACCACCGAAGCAGTTTGGATCAAGAAGTTTGTCTCGAAACTTGATGAGGTTCCAACCATTGATGAAGCAGTGCCGGTTTACTGCGACAACAATGGAGCTATTGCACAAGCAAAGGAACCAAGGTCTCATCAGCGATCCAAACACGTGCTTCGCCGCTATCATCTGATCAGAAAGATTATAAGTAGGAATGACATACAAATTGAGAAAATTCCCACTGAAAGGAATTTAGCGGATCCTTTAACTAAGGCCTTACCTCAAAACAAGTTTGAGGGTCATGTTAGAGCCTATGGTATTGGATACCGTAGCGATTGGCATTAGGGCAAGTGGGAGTTTGTTAGTGATATGAGAGAAGTGTCCTAAGGCAATCGCCTTATGATGTAAACATTTATATTAATAAATGATAATTCACTATTTGAGTATACATGTTTTTGTGTATTTGATTGGGATCTTAAACTCATCTACTGAATGTCCGCAATACAACTCACAGCATAAGATAATTTGTGATGGGATCACAACTAGTGATTATCTCTAATGTGCAATTGTGAAGTATTGAAATTATCCCTAGTCGATGAATTGATAAAAACGGACACTATCAATTATGTTGAGACTAGCATGGGTTATTCTCTAATCAGCTGATTTTCACTGGCTGGTGATATTGGGATGTCCGGAGATAAACATGGATGCTAGTTAAGGGAACTAGTTCATTGGAGTGACTAGCTGTAAAACTTCATATGGGCACCCTCTTTGGCCGGCCACACCAAGCCTCAACCACACGAATTAAACACATTTAATTCGTCCAATAAGCCTTCAAAAGACTTAGCCATTTTTAGCTTCCCACGCGCCTTTGATAAATTCAGATTCGACTTATTTCTCTTGATCGGAAAATCCAATTTTCAACTCGTTTTAAATCCCTCGGATTACTCATAGTGCGTGTGACTAAATAGGCTTTCGATTTATGTTGGCCGTCTATAATCAACTAATTATAGAACGATCATGAGTGGCACCTAGTAGTACATCATGACCCCTAATTAATCGAAAGATCAACGGTTGACCTTAGAAGTAATTCTGAAACCCTTCAGCAGCTCTAATGAATCGTGCCCCATTCCCTTCACCATCTTATACCCACTTGGTTCAGGACATGGTCTGTGTGTGTCAGTCCCCACTAGGCTGACTACGTCACACCTAGCCCAAGTAGTGTCTTTCTCGTCCTTTGGATTTCTAATTACTCTTATGTATTTAAGAGACTCATACTCTAAACATGATATGCTCTGGCCAGAGGCTTTGAGTAACAATCCAACGATAGGCCTGGGTATACATCTCCTCGCAAGGAGTGGTGAATCCTTTGTAGGTTGTTCAAACATCTTCGGGCACTTCGGCTTATACCCAACCATCCTGGGTCCACACCTCCTTGGAGATGCTTGCTTAAGATGTTAAAGTATAAGTCTCCATGACCAAGGTGACTTGAACACCGCAAGTCAAAGGAACATCGCACTTAAGCAGCGGTAAGAACTTCATTGACATATCTATATGTAGATTACCATATGAAGTTTTACAGCTAGTCACTCCAATGAACTAGTTCCCTTAACTAGCATCCATGTATATCTCCGGACATCCCAATGTCACCAGCCAGTGAGAATCAGCTGATTAGAGAATAACCCATGCTAGTCTCAACAGAATTGATAGTGTCCGTTTTTATCAATTCATCGACTAGGGATATTTTCAATACTTCACAATTGCACATGTAGAGATAATCACTAGTTGTGATCCCATCACAAATTCTCTTATGCTGTGAATTGTATTGCGGACATTCAGTAGATGAGTTTAAGATCCCAATCAAATACACAAACATGTATACTCAAATAGTGAATTATCATTTATTAAAATAAATGTTTACAACCATAAGGCGATTGCCTTAGGACACTTCTCTCATATCACTAACAACAACTAGAAGATCAAGAGAGAAGATAGGAAACTAACCACCAAGAATCGGAATCTAAATTCCGGGAAGGAAGGAGATGTTATCCGCTTCTTCTTCTTCTTCTTCGGCTCCTTCTTGGTGATGGTTGCTTGCGCCGGCCCTAGGAGGAAGAGGCGCCGGCCCTAGGTGGAGGAGCTTGGGCGCCGGCCCTAGGAGGAGGGGATGTGGGCGCCGGCCCTAAGGGGAAGGGAGAAGAGAATAAGAGAGAGAGAGAGAGGGAGCTACTAATCTCTTGATAACTCAATTGATTGGAATTCAATGCTTGCCTTTGGTTCCTTTATATAGTAACCTCTCCCTTGCCAAGTCTCTCTTTTAACGGAATTAACGGAATTAACGGAATTAGTTTTCATAAGAAATTTATCTTATAAATTCTCTTATGAATTATTCCGTTTAAACCAAGTTTTATTATAACTAACTTTATAATAAAACAAATTCATCTCTCCTTTAATTATGGAATAAATTTTACAAGAAATTTATAAACTTTCTTTTTATGAAAAAACCAATTCATAATTGATTTTATAAAATTAAAATAAACCATTCCATGGATCATTTTAATTTCCATAAAAGAATAAATTTCTATAAATTTATTTATATAAATTTCTCTACACAAATTTATTTATCCATAATTTATAAAACAAATCGCGCTAGATTTATTTTATTAATTAAACCAAATAAATTGGTTTCTTCCCCTTGTTGTGGCCGGTCAAACCAAAGGGATTTAGCACCCTCATTGGCCGGCCAAACCAACCGAACCGATCGCGAATTAAACTCATTTAATTCGCCCGATAAGCCTTCAAAAGACTTAGCCATTTTAAGTTTCCGTTGCGCCTCTGATTAACTCAGATTCGACTTATTTCTCTTGATCGGAAAATCCAATTTTCAACTCGTTTTAAATCCCTCGGATTACTCATAGTGCGTGTGACTAAATAGGCATTCGATTTATGTTGGCCGTCTATAATCAACTAATTATAGAACGATCATTAGTGGCACCTAGTAGTACATCATGACCCCCAATTAATCGAAAGATCAACGGTTTGACCTCAGAAGTAATTCTGAAACCCTTCAGCAGCTCTAATGAATCGTGCCCCCATTCCCTTCACCATCTTATACCCACTTGGTTCAGGACACGGTCTATTTGTGTCAGTCCCCACTAGGCTAACTACGTCACACCTAGCTCAAGTAGTGTCTTTCTCGTCCTTTGGATTTCTAATTACTCTCATGTATTTAAGAGACTTGCACTCTAAACATGATATGCTCTAGCCAGAGGCTTTGAGTAACAATCCGACGATAGGCCTGGGTATACATCTCCTCGCAAGGAGTGGTGAATCCTTTGTAGGCTGCTCAAACATCTTCGGGCACTTCGGCTTAAACCCAATCATCCTGGGTCCACACCTCCTAGGAGATGCTTGCTTAAGATGTTAAAGTATAAGTCTCCATGACCAAGATGACTTGAACACCGCAAGTCAAATGAACATCGCACTTAAGCTGCAGTAAGAACTTCATTGACATATCTATATAGATTACCATATGAAGTTTTACATCTAGTCAATCCAATGAACTAGTTCCCTTAACTAGCATCCATGTTTATCTCCGAACATCCCAATGTCACCAGCTAATGAGAATCAGCTGATTAGAGAATAACCCATGCTAGTCTCAACAGAATTGATAGTGTCCGTTTTTATCAATTCATTGACTAGGGATATTTTCAATACTTCACAATTGCACATGTAGAGATAATCACTAGTTGTGATCCCATCACAAATTCTCTTATGCTGTGAATTGTATTGCGGACATTCAGTAGATGAGTTTAAGATCCCAATCAAATACACAAACATGTATACTCAAATAGTGAATTATCATTTATTAAAATAAATGTTTACAACCATAAGGCGATTGCCTTAGGACACTTCTCTCATATCACTAACAACAACTAGAAGATCAAGAGAGAAGATAGGAAACTAACCACCAAGAATCGGAATCTAAATTCCGGGAAGGAAGGAGATGTTATCCGCTTCTTCTTCTTCTTCTTCGGCTCCTTCTTGGTGATGGTTGCTTGCGCCGGCCCTAGGAGGAAGAGGCACCGGCCCTAGGTGGAGGAGCTTGGGCGCCGGCCCTAGGAGGAGGGGATGTGGGCGCCGGCCCTAAGGGGAAGGGAGAAGAGAATAAGAGAGAGAGAGAGAGGGAGCTACTAATCTCTTGATAACTCAATTGATTGGAATTCAAGGCTTGCCTTTGGTTCCTTTATATAGTAGCCTCTCCCTTGCCAAGTCTCTCTTTTAACGGAATTAACGGAATTAGTTTTCATAAGAAATTTATCTTATAAATTCTCTTATGAATTATTCCGTTTAAACCAAGTTTTATTATAACTAACTTTATAATAAAACAAATTCATCTCTCCTTTAATTATGGAATAAATTTTACAAGAAATTTATAAACTTTCTTTTTATGAAAAAACCAATTCATAATTGATTTTATAAAATTAAAATAAACCATTCCATGGATCATTTTAATTTCCATAAAAGAATAAATTTTTATAAATTTATTTTATAAATTTCTCTACACAAATTTATTTATCCATAATTTATAAAACAAATCGCGCTAGATTTATTTTATTAATTAAACCAAATAAATTGGTTTCTTCCCCTTGTTGTGGCCGGTCAAACCAAAGGGATTTAGCACCCTCATTGGCCGGCCAAACCAACCGAACCGATCGCGAATTAAACTCATTTAATTCGCCCGATAAGCCTTCAAAAGACTTAGCCATTTTAAGTTTCCGTTGCGCCTCTGATTAACTCAGATTCGACTTATTTCTCTTGATCGGAAAATTCAATTTTCAACTCATTTTAAATCCCTCGGATTACTCGTAGTGCGTGTGACTAAATATGCTTTCGATTTATGTTGACCGTCTATAATCAACTAATTATAGAACGATCATGAGTGACACCTAGTAGTACATCATGACCCCCAATTAATCGAAAGATCAACGGTTTGACCTCAGAAGTAATTCTGAAACCCTTCAGTAGCTCTAATGAATCGTGCCCCCATTCCCTTCACCATCTTATACCCACTTGGTTCAGGACACGGTCTATTTGTGTCAGTCCCCACTAGGCTGACTACGTCACACCTAGCCCAAGTAGTGTCATTCTCGTCCTTTGGATTTCTAATTACTCTCATGTATTTAAGAGACTCGCACTCTAAACATGATATGCTCTGGCCAGAGGCTTTGAGTAACAATCCGACGATAGACCTGGGTATACATCTCCTCGCAAGGAGTGGTGAATCCTTTGTAGGCTGCTCAAACATCTTCGGGCACTTCGGCTTAAACCCAATCATCCTGGGTCCACACCTCCTAGGAGATGCTTGCTTAAGATGTTAAAGTATAAGTCTTCATGACCAAGATGACTTGAACACTGCAAGTTAAATGAACATCGCACTTAAGCTGCAGTAAGAACTTCATTGACATATCTATATAGATTACCATATGAAGTTTTACAGCTAGTCACTCCAATGAACTAGTTCCCTTAACTAGCATCCATGTTTATCTCCGGACTTCCCAATGTCACCAGCTAATGAGAATCAGCTGATTAGAGAATAACCCATGCTAGTCTCAACAGAATTGATAATGTCCGTTTTTATCAATTCATCGACTAGGGATATTTTCAATACTTCACAATTGCACATTTAGAGATAATCACTAGTTGTGATCCCATCACAAATTCTCTTATGCTGTGAATTGTATTGCGGACATTCAGTAGATGAGTTTAAGATCCCAATCAAATACACAAACATGTATACTCAAATAGTGAATTATCATTTATTAAAATGAATATTTACAATCATAAGGCGATTGTCTTAGGACACTTCTCTCATATCACTAACAAGACCCATCTCCCAAACGACCATCTCATCATCGTATCAATTGATTCGAATTACAACTTAGCCAATCTCAAAGATCGAGCCTTGTAATTCGCCTAACTGATTGACCGCAGAAAAGACGACGAGGGGATCACCGATTTTTGTGTTTATTTTCGTGGTCCATTAATTAATTATCAATAATGATTAACAAATAATCAAGAACATAATAATTAATTAACATATCACATAAAATTATAGAACTAAAGTAGGAGCCAATGAAGAGTTTATACCTTCTGTTACCTTACGATGTTCTACTGTATGACCCTCCCCTCTTGAACATAGTGTGGGTGATGCTCTACCAAGAACCGTGGTCACCAAGTCGATCCCTTCTTCTTCCGCCAACCAAGCCCTAATAAAAGGGATGCCACCGGCCACTCCAAGGAAAAAGATAATCCAAACACAAACCCTACTACTCCGTCTTCATTGGAGCAGAAATTGCATGAGCAATTAAACTGCTCGGACAGTGCTCCTGAGCAGAAATCGCGTGAACAATTATCCAAGTTTTCTCAACAGAAAATTTGCTCCACCAAAGGTTGTCGTGAGCAACCTTCTTGCTCTCTCCACCGAAGGTTGCCATGAGCAACCTTCTTGCTCTCTCCACCGAAGGCTCACACCGATGGCTGCCGTGAGCAACCTTCTTGGTCTCCATCGAAGGCTGCCGTGAGCAACCTCCAACCTGCTCTCTCAACACAGCAACTTGTGTTCAAGTTGCGTGTGCAACTTTTTTTCTTCTGCTCCAATCAAGTTGCGTGAGGCAACTTTCAACCTGCAGAAAAGTTGCGAGAGAAACTTGTTGTGAGCAATGAAATGTTGCATGAGCAGCTTTTTATCCAATAGAGAGTTGTGTGCCGTCGGTGCTGAGAGAGGGAGAGAGAGAGAGGAGGAGAGGAGAGGAGCAACTTAGGGTTTTCTTGTGTTCCCTTGGATCCTTGGTTTCATGCCACCATGGGGTATATATAGGGCTATGATAGGGACCATGAGGAGGAGTTGGGTCTTGGCTTGATAATGGATCCAAACCCAATCCATTAATGAAGATCCATTCAACTAAAGGATCTCCATTGAATTACCTCACCAACCCCCATATTTTCATATGGGCTCCACCTATTATGAGTACATCCATCTCCCCATGTTTAAGATATCGAATGTCCGTCAATTAATTTAAATTACTGATAATTTTAATTAATCAACTTCTAACTCCTTGACTAGTACCACTCATCCTTATCATCATGTTGGATCAAATCCACCTACAGGGTTTAACATGATGAACCTTATGAACTCATCAAGCGGGCATCATCATCCCGACTCACCAGGACACTGATTTTGTCAATAATCAACGACACACCATGTAAATAATATTATTTCCCAACTTACCGGGCCTATCGATCTAACAAAATAAATCTCGCCCATTGGAAAATCAAAAAAAATAAAATACTAAATACACGTGCCCGTTATTATATCGGGATTTAGAGATTGTACTACATAATAAATCCGAGGTCCGATCCAATTATTAAGTCAGTACAAATTGTATCACCTCTGTTTTGGTCCTGCTCAATGCACACAAAGCACACTTGTGTAATTCTATAGTCAATATAAATCACACCTAATTACACTACAACCATCCCGATGGTTTGTCTAACTGCATCTCGGTTGTGAGCCTCTTCTTATACTATGCAAGGGACTGATAACATGATCTTCTATGTGTCATCACATACCATGTTATCTACAATGCAAAGTGTAGATAACATGCATATACTAATGTAAACATGCATCAGTGTTGTTGTGATTCTCTTTCAAAATGTGGATGTCCATATAGAAAAGGCAAAGCTTTTAGTATACATCCTAACAGAAACAAGGTAGGGCAAAGACGATAGGATCTCAGAGACCTCGGGCTGGCAAGAAGAAGCCGAAAGTCAAGTGTTTCATGTGTAAGGAAACTGGACACTAGAAGGCGGACTGCCTCCATTGTCAAGAGAATAAAGGTATATCTTTTTGTTTAGTTGTTGAAACATGCTTAGCGGTGATATCTACCAGTACCTGGTGTGTAGATACGGGAGCCACTGATCATGACTGCAATGTTGGTGCAATCGACGCAAGTGTGATCGGGTAGATCAAGGGTTTTTATGTGTGTGTCAATATGATTAAGTTAGGGTGTCATGTTGGTTTGATATGTGTGTTTGAGTCATGTAGGACTTGGTGAATCACACATGAAGTACGCATCCGAGGGACAAGAGCCGAAGGAAGAGGACTTCAAGGGCAAGCCGGGGAAGTAGACTTCAAAGGCATATGCGAAGGATGGCATAGAGGCAAGTCGTGGGCTTGTATGCGCATCTGAGAGATGAAAGCCGAGGGAAGAGAACTTCAAGGGGCGAGCCAAGGGAGTGGACTTCATGGCATACGCGAAGGATGGACTTTGAAGTTAGTTTGAGTGAAAATATAAGTTGGGCAGTCGACTACAAGGGAAGCTAGTCAACTGCTAGCACAAAACAAAAACTCACAGAAAAATCAGTCGACTGGTCCAGGCACCAGTCGACTGGTCTGTTCGAAAATATAGCCGTTGGCTATCTGTTGGCTGGGCATCAGTCGACTGCCCCTTGGGGTAGTCGACTGGTGTCGGGGACTGAACTGTTTAAGGAACAGTTCTCTCCTCTATTTAAGGGGAGGCTTTGGAGCAGAATAGGGTTGCGGTTCTTAAGTGTATGATCCTATTCTAAGTGCTTAAAGTCTCCTTAGCTTACTCTCTTCCTCACACTCTAAATTCTATCTTGTAAAAGAGGAAGAGAGCATCTTGTGAAGGTTTCTCCACCTTCAAGGAGAAGATCATAGTGAAGCTTGCTTGCGTGGTGTGGATCCTTGGATTAGTGACCTCTCGGAGGTGGATACCAAGTAAATCAGGGAGTTAGCATTGTTTCTTTTGTTGATTGATTTTGTTCTTGTGCTTTAGTTAACATTTTTGTAGACAAAATTAAAAAGTAGCTATTCACCCCCCTCTAGCTAAACGCCAAGGTTCCAACAAGTGGTATCAGAGCCCAGTTTGTTTCGGGAGAACTCTCCATCAACTAGAACATCAAGAAGGCATTCAAGAGGGATATAGCACCGCACGACCACCATTCTTCGACGGCAACAACTTTGCATATTGAAAAGGTAGGATGGAATATTATCTAGTGAATGATATTGAGAATTGATTTAGTGTTGTATATGGCTTTGAGATGCCAATGGATGAGAGGGGAGAACCTCTTCCTACCAAGAATTGGTCAAAAGAAGTTATGAAGAAAGCATAGCAAATGCAAAGGCAACAATAACTCTACAATGTGGTCTTTCAAAGGAGCAATTGAACAAAGTAGGACCATTCAAGACCGCAAAAGAGCTTTGGGAAAAGCTCATTGAGCTAAATGAGGGATTAAATGAATCAAGAAGAGCCAAGAAGGATCTTTTGGTGACGCAACTCCTATCCCTCACCATGAAGACAAATGAAACCGTAAGTCAATTGCACAGTAGAGTTAAAGAAATCATCAATGAGCTTCATGTGATAGGTGAGAAATTGGAAAATAGGGATCTAGTAAGGTATGTGCTTCAATCATTCCCTAGAACCACTCTCTGAGCCTCAATGGTTGATGCCTATAAAGTCTCTAGGGATCTTTCTTTAGTAAAGTTTGATGATTTATTTTGTGAATTTGAACTTCGTGAACAAGCTAATGTGTATACTAAAGAAAAGGGTATAGCTCTTGTTGTAGAAATGAAAGAAAGAAGAAGAAGGACAAGAAGAAGGTCTCTTACTCATCATCCGACTCGGAAGAATCAAGCACCTCAATGGATAGTGATCAAGAGGTGTATATGGTAAGGAAGATGAGAAAAGCATTTAAGAGTTTTTCTTCTAACAAATCCCATGATAGGAAAAACTCTAGAAGTAAGAGTAAGGCAAGAAAGATCATATGCTACAATTGCCATGAAGAAGGGCACATGAGAGATGAGTGTCCACTTTTGAAGAAGAAGGAAGAAAAGAAGCAGGAGGAAAAGAAGACTGATGAAAAGAAGAAAACGAAAGGAAAAGGGAAGAAGGCTACAAGCCTAAAGGCGACATGGGATGATCCTTCATCATCGGAAGAAGAAGAACACCACGTATCTCATTTTGCGCTAATGGGAGTTGACAACTTAGCATGCACATCAACCAAAGATGAGAATAGCTCAAGTGAAGATGCAGAAGGGAGCTCAAGTGAAGGGGGAGGTCAATCTTCGGATTCGGATGTCTCGGTAAGTGAGGTATACAAACTTCCTCCTACTACACTTGTGAAAATTATTTCTAGCACTAATGATGATTTGTTTAATGCCAAAAGGATAATTAAGAGTTTAAAAAATGAGATTTGCATGTTAAAGGAAAAATTAGAATCTATGACCATCAAGGACAATATGCATGATTTTTCTTCTAGTTTAAATGAGTCATCTTTAGAAGGAGAAAATAAGGAATTAAGGGAAAAGGTAGAGAGTCTCACCAAGGCCCTAAGCAAATTTCAAATTGGCTCAAAGAACCTTGATATGATTCTTAGTAGTCAAAGAGCCATATACAACAAGGCCGGAGTAGGATATAAACCTATGACCAAGGAGGTTGCTTTTATTTCTCTTATAGGAAGAAAGGGTGCATCTAGAAAGCAAACCATTAAAGGCAATGTAAAGCAAGCATGGGTTCCTAAGAAGTACTTGAATGATGTTTGTGGATCAAGTGTATGGGTACCAAAAGATTATATTTTTCATGTTGTTTAGGTAGAGGAGAAGAAGGACTCAAACATGTGGATTGTGGATAGCGGTTTCTCAAGACACATGACCGGTGATGTGAGCAAGTTCTCCACAATTAGCTACTTCAAGGAGGGAATGGTGTCTTTTGGAAATAGTGGAAAGCTCAAGATTATAGGTAGAGGCACAATTGAGGTATCACCTACAATCACCATTCATAAAGTGCTTCTAATAAAGGACATGGAATTTAACTTGCTTAGTGTTAGTCAATTATGTGATGCCGGGTATAGAGTTGAGATTCATGCAAATAAATGTTTGGTTTGTCATAATAGCTCGAAAAATGTTATGTTGGAAGGATATAGGAAACAAATCTTTATTATCTTAATCTCTCCTATGCTTCTAATGTTTCTACTAAGTGTCTCTTATCAAAAGAAGAAGAAGGATGACTATGGCATAGAAGACTTAGACATATCAACATGAAGAACATAGCAAGAGTGGCCAAGATGGAATTGGTAAAAGGACTACCGATGATCAAGTATGCCAAGAATAAAATGTTGTTGGGTATGGCTTGGCGGGTTTCCCTAGCGAATACCTAGTCGATCTGAGAAACCTCTCCATGTCAACGGATTAAAAAAATAATCCGAATGGAGACTCGTCTCCCATCGACCATCTCATGCCGTATTGAACGATCCAAATTACAACTTAGCCAATTACCAAAATCGGCCATGTAATTTGCTCGACCGTTCAACCGTAGAAAAGGTGACGAATTGATCACCGGCTTTTGTGTTTATGGTCGGGGTCCAGTTAATAATTTATTCATCAAGATTTGGAATCAAAATAATAAATTATTAAACATGAAATGATGAGACATCTAATCATGACACAAAATTGACACAAGGAAAAACAAAGGAGCATAGGGAAAGATATATCTTTCTGATCACCTCGCGGTCTTCTACCTTATGTCTCTCCCTTCGTGGTCGTCATGTGGGCGATGATCTATCGCGATACGAGATCACCAAGACCACCAAAAAATCCCTTCTTATAGCCGACCAAAACCCTAGCCTCTAGGGTTTGTTCCACCGACCCTTCTCTCCTCTCCCTTTGCGCCGCCGACTACCGGAGCGGCCTAAAGCCCTCCGGACCAACAACCCACCTTGAGAGGAGACTGAAGAAGAAGAAGAAAAGAGGAACTCTCCTTCTTCCTTGCCCAAACCGCTGCAACATCCCCTTCTCCTTTACCTTGTGGTGCCGACGCTTGCCTCTCTTGCACCTCCTCTAGCTGGGCGTCGGCCACCCCTTGCTAGCCACCGAGCACTGCAAAAGGGAGAGAAGCTCTCTCCATTATCTATGCTTGCTCTGGCCGAGAGGTGGTGGAAGAAGAAGAAGAGAAAAGGGAAGGAGAGAAACCCTTCCCTTTGCGCCGACGCTAGCCCTAGGAGAGAGAGAGGAGGAGAGGGGAGGAAAGAGCCTTGGGTGGATTGGTTTCTTGGATTAGTTGATCTAGCCTTGCTATCATGAGACCCTAGGGTATTTATACGGCTAAGGTAGGGACCAAGAGGAGGAGTTGGTTCTTGGCCCACTAATGGATCTAAACCCGGTCCATTAATTAAGATCCATTCCACTAAAGGATCTTAATTGAACTCGCTCACCAACCCCCATATTTTCATATGGGCTCCACATATTACGAGTCGTCCATCCCCCCATGTTTAAGATCTTGAATGCCTGTTAATTAATTTAAATTACTAAAAATTCAAATTAATTAACCTCTGGATCCTTGACTAGTACCACTCAAGCTTATCATCGTGCCGGATCAAATCCACCTGCAGGGTTTAACACGATGAACCTCTTGAGCTCATCAAGGGGGCATCATCATCCTGACTTACCAGGATACGAATTTCTTCAATAATCATCAGCACATTATATTATTAATATTATCACACAACATACCGGGTCTATCGATCTAACAGAATTGATCTCGCCCATTGATAAATCAAAGAAAAATAATTAATAATATATGCCCGATATTATTTTGGGATCAAGGGATCGTACTCCATAAAATAAACTGAGGTCCTATCCAATTATCGAGTCAGTACAAATTGGATAACCTCGGGTTTCGGTCCTTGTCAATGTACTCAAAGTACACTAGTGTAATTCTATGGTCAAGACTATCCACACCTAATTATACAACCATCCCGATGGGTTGTCCAATTCCATTTCGGTTGTGGGCCTCTTATTTATACTAAGCAGGGGACTGATTGAAGGGTATGGCTTGGCGGGTTTCCTTAGTGAATACCTGGTCAATCCGAGAGACCTCTCCACGACTATGTATTAAAAATTAATTCGAATGGAGACCCATCTCCCAACGACCATCTCATGCCGTATCGAACGATCCAAATTACAACTCGGCCAATTACCAAAATCGGTCATGTAATTAGCTCGACCGTTCGACCGGGGAAGGTGACGAGTGGATCACCAGCTTTTGTGTTTATGGTCGGGGTCCAATTATTTAATTATTTACTATGATGCAAAATCAAAATAATTAAATAATTAACATGAAATGATGAGACAAATAAAACAAGGCATAAAAAAACGAAAGGAGCCAAGGAAGAATATACCTTCCGTTACCTTACGATCTTCTACCGTATGACCCTCCCCTCTTGGACGTCGTGTGGGCGATGATCTACAAATACCCATGGTCACCAAGTCGATCCTTTCTCCTTACGCCAACCAATCCCCAACCAAAGGGATGCTGCTGACCACTCCAAGGAGATAATCCAAACACAAACACAATTGATTCTTTCCTCCACTGTTAGCGTCTGAACAAAAAGTATCTTGGAGTTATTGTGATCTGAGCAACTCCAAGTTGCACAAGAAACTTGTGTTCTAAGTAACTCCACAACTTCAACTTGTGTTCTTCTAAGAAATATGAGATAACTCGCTGCCACTCCAAATAAATTGCTGAGGCAATTTACTATCTCCGCTCCCTAAGAAAATCTCATGGCAATTATTTACATTTGCCTCACGGCAATCTAATTGCCGAGCCCGGCAATTTAATTGCCTGCCATGAATTTTCGGCATGAATTGCCGAGCCCGGCATTTGAATTGCCCACAATTTAATTGCCACTCGGCAATTATTAATTACCTCGGCAATTGTGCATTGCCTTACGGCAATCGAATTTGCTTGAGGCAATTCGATTGCCTCTCGACAATTGATAATTGCCTCACGACAATTAACAATTGCCACATGGCAATTCAAGGCTGAGCGCCGGCGACGCATCGAGGGAGAGAGAGAGAGAGAGGAGGAGAAGAAACCTTAAGGTTTTCTTGTGACTTCTTGGATTCATCCACCGGATCGATTATCCCTTGGTTCCATGCCACCATAGGGTTTATATAGGGCTACGATAGGGACTATGAGGAGGAGTTGGATCTTGGCCTGCTAATGGATCCAAACCCGGTCCATTAATGAGGATCAATACCACTAAAGGATCCCCATTGAATTACCTCAGCAACCCCATATTTACATATGGGATCCACTTATTACGAGTCATCCATCCCCCGTGTTTAAGATCTTGAATGCCCGTTAATTAATTTGAATTACTGACAATTCAAATTAATTAACCTCTGGGTTCTTGACTAGTACCACTCAACCTTATCATCGTGCCAGATCAAATCTACCTGTAGGATTTAGCACGATGAACCTTTTGAGCTCATCAAGGGGGCATCATCTTCCTGACTCACCAGGACACGGATTCCGTCAATAATCATCGACACATCATATTATTAATATTATCTCCCAACTTACCGGGCCTATCGATCTAACAGAATAGATCTCGCCCATTGATAAATCAAAGAAATAATAATTAATAATATATGCCCAATATTATTTCGGAATTAAGGGATCGTACTCCATAATATAAACTGAGGTCCTATCCAATTATCGAGTCAGTACAAATTGAATAACCTAGGGTTTTGGTCCTACCAAATGTACTCAAAGCACACTAGTATAATTTATGGTCAAGACCAACCACACCTAATTACACTACAACCATCCCGATGGGTTGTCCAATTCCATCTCGGTTATGGACCTCTATTTTATACTAAGCAAGGAACTGATAACATGATCATCCGTGTGACACCACACACCATGTTATCTACAACGCAAAGTAATTGCACTTCGTGCATGTACTAATGTAAACAAGCACCTAGTGTAGTTGTGATTCTTCTTTTCAAAAGGAAGATGTTGATATAAAGAAATTCATGTCTTTCAGTATACACATCTTACAATCTCCCACTTATACTTAAAGACATTGCTGTTCTCAAAATGTCATACATCTGACTCCCTGATCCTCCACATGCCTAAAGCTCTCGCTATCAAGGCCTCAGTGAAAAGATCTCCCAGGTTGTCCCCTGATGTATCTAGGCAACAACAACTTTTCCTCTCTTGGGTGGTACATGCACTCTATGTGTTTACTCGCCTTATGGGCTCGTAATTCCTTCGAGTTTGCAACTGCACCATTTTTTTATCACAACAAAATGTGATAGCTTTGAGCAAACCAGGAATCACATCGAAGTCCATCTTTAGGTTCCTGAACCATATAGCTTTCTTGGTTGTCTTAGAGACTGCCATCCATCTAGCTTCCATGGTGGAGTCTATCACGCAGCCGCTGCGTGACACTCCTCCAACCTATGGTTCCACCTTCTAAAGTAAACACAAAACCCCGAGGAATACTTACGTTTGCCCCTATCCGACTAGAAGTCTGTATCCGCATAACCCATAGGGAATTGGTCTGCCCAGTAAACTAACTTATAATCCTTAGTCCTTTTTAGGCACTAATATAAGATTTTACCGCAATCCAATTTCCTTGACCTGGGTTACTCTTATATCTGCTAACCATGCCCATGACAAAGTAGATATCCGATCTCGATTTTAGCATACATGAGGCTTCCTATAGTCGATGCTAAAGGAACCGCCATTACCTGCATTATCTCCTTTGATAATCTAAACATATCTCCATAGATAGAGTAGCTCCACAGCTGAAAAGTACAAAACTTTACTTGGAGGTTTCCATGCTAAAACGAGTTAAAATACTGTCTCTATATGAAGCTTGGGATAAGCACAACATCCTTCTCTGGTGATCCCTTCGAACTTCGATCGCCAAGGATGTATCCTGCTTCTTCCTAAGTCCTTCATATCAATTGTCTGGACGACCATACCCTTACGTCTGATAATACTTTGTTATTGTTGCAAAACAAAATATTATCTATGTATAGTACAAGAACACCACTACATTTCCGTTACATTTCTTACATACACAAATCTCATCTGTCCTTTAAACAAATCCATATGACTGGATTATGTCTTCAAAGCGGATGTTCCTCGTCATAGGTCCAGGGATCTTGATTCATGGTCGTCAAGGACCGAATCCGAATACTCTCCCAAGAACATGAATCCTTCTGGTTGACTAACAACCCTCCCACTACGATGAGGTACCACCTGTGTATCTTCTGTGACACGTGGTGCAGTGACTTGTGGTGCATCCTCTTGTACAGTTGGTACTAAGGTCGGAACATCCCCTCTTAATTCTTCAAGAACTAGTCTACTCATAGGCTTATGGTTCATCACATAGTCTTCTTCTAAAAATCTGGTATTCGTCCCAATGATTACCCATTGATCCTTAGGATTATAGAACCACCTTTCGTTCCTCTAGGATAGCCTACGAACAAGCGCACGAGATTCCAATCTTATCAGTATCCCCTCTCAGCACATATAATGAGCTATCCTATGTCCGAATATGTCTTAGACTAGGCTTTCGCTCAGTCCACACTTCTATGGGTAGAAGGTACTGACCTAGATCGTATCAAGTATATACGCTACCGTTTCCAGAGCATATCCCTAGAACGGATCTGGCAACTCGGAGCAGCTCATCATTGTCCTAACCATCTCCATAAGAGCCCTTTTCCTTCGCTCTGCTGCACCGTTCTGTTGGGGCGTACCGAGTGTAGTCAATTGGGAATGACTCCCTACCTCTGATAAGTATGTTCTAAATTCATCCAAGAGATACCCATCACCATGATCTGATTGTAGTGTCTTGATACCATTACCTTGATGTTTCTCCACAACCGTCTTGAATTCTTTGAACCAATCAAAGATTCAAACTAGCGGCCATCAAGTAAATGTATCCCTAACTTTGAATATTCGTCTTACGAAAGCTACCTCTTTCTTGGATGGGCATAGGACTACACAAATCAGAATGAACCGATTCTAACATATCTTTGCTCTATACCCCTCGGCCTTGAAAGCCCTCTTGGTCGTCTTACCTTCCAAGTAAGATTTAAAAGTTGGGAACTCTCCCACCACCAATGAACCCGAGGGCCCATCGGCTATCAACTTTTGAATCCTACTAAGGTTAATAAGACCAAGCCATAGATGCTAAAGGTATGTTCGGTTCATCTCAGAAGGAACCTTTCTCTTATTTTGATTAGATGATGAGCTATTAGCTACTATTTGCATCATGGGAGACTTTGGTTTTAATTGCTCAAATTGCTTATCCATGTTCTTAAACAGATAATCTTTCTATTCCAAAAAGCAATAGAATATCCATTGTTTCAGAAACTGAACCAGAGTTCTTTCTAAAATTAGGTACATAAAAGCAATCTTAAAACAAAAACTTTATCTTCTAAAGACAAATAAATAACTCCCACTGCAATAGTCGCCACCTCCATAGCATATCCTATGTAGACGGTAATCTTTTCTTTAGCTAGTCGTTGGGCGTCTTGAAACCCCTACAAAGAATTGCAGACATGTTTAGTGGCATCCATATCTACCAACCAGGTACCGGTAAATAACTCCGCTAAACATGTTACAACGACAAAAGAAAAAGATATACCTATCTCTTGACGATGGGGACAGTTCGCCTTCCAATGTCCAGTCTGCTGGCTCGAGAAGCACTTACCTTTCGGCGTCTTCACATTAGCCTGAGGTCCCTGTGATTCTGCTGCCTTCTTGGACTCACCTTGTTTCTTCTTCTTCCTGCCTTTCAGCACACAAGTAGAAACCTTCTGAGTGACTAAGGCCTGCGAACCCTGATGAAAGAACTCCTCTGCCGCCTGGAGTTCTCCCAGAAGTTCCCCCAACGTATAGTCATGCTTATTCATGTTATAGTTGAGCCGAAACTACTCAAAACTTCTAGGCAGAGATTGGAGTATTATATCGACCTGGGTTTCCCCGTCGATTTATCCTCCAAGATCCTCAATCTCATTGAGGTGGGCCATCACTTTCAGGACACTCTTCGAAAAGAACATATTTGTACTTTTTAGCGGTAAGGACAATGTCTAGGTTACTTTTCTAGTCTATGTAATTGGGGTCACTAAGTTTGTTTTCGTTAAGTATTATAGCTAGTGGGTTAAAGACTATTTTGAAAATCCTATGAATCACAACATACACTACTTTAGAAATCAAAAATAAATTGATTCCTCAAAAGAATTAATTTTTGAAATCAACCAACATCTCAAACACCGAGAATTTGTATGCCACGTTAGTGTGGACGTATACAAACTCTACATTCGTTAGAGAAGGTTTTACCCATTAGTCTTACTATCTTGTGAACCTAACTTTTTGACAAGTAAGACTAATAGTTGGTCAACTTCGGCCCTACAAGTTATTAGCAGTGACTCCGTTGGGGAGGATACTGATAATTGTATCTAAGTGTTTAACATTGCACGACACTAAGGGAACTGTTTAGGATTATGTGCCTTCCGTTGGGGAAGTGCACACGTTCTTTAGTAATCCCCTATAATCATTTCTGGCCTTGTGATCCGCAGAACAAGCTTATCCGTTATGGAGGAAGGCACTCAGAGCCAACGCGCGGGCTTGTTCGTATCACATATCAGATTGCAATAAAGACCATGGGACCCTTAGGGTTCCTCTTCCACTTAGTAATTTATCTCGAAGAATTTTACTAGCACAACCACACAACCAAGCACACAACCAATATCATGAAAAAAAAACATAAAGAAAATCCTAGATTTTCCAACTTTCATGGCCCTTGGTCTCTAATGCACATCCAGTCGTGTCATCACTTCGTTCGTTCCTCCCTTCCTTCTGCACAAGCTACCTCAAGGGATCTCTGAGCCGAAATGAACAGCTAATTATTTACATCATCGATCCTATACTCCACGAAGGAGTGTACATGAAATCTAGATTAACTGTAAATGAATAACTCGGCTAAACATGTGCCGTATTTAATTCAAAAATTAAATACCTAGCCTCGTCAAACCTGAGAATTAATTAGTTACAAAAATTTGCAAATCAATCACACAACACATATTTGGCCATGAAGTTGGAATCTCGTGCCTGCAACACAAATTTAGCCTACGCACATCCACGCAACATCCAACAAAATAAAATGTATGACAATGCAAAAATTAACCAATCCTAAACACACAAAGCTTGAAACTTCAGCTCTGATACCAATTGAAGGGTATGGCTTGGCGGGTTTCCTTAGCGAATACCTGGTCGATCCGAGAGACCTCTCCACGACTACGGATTAAAAATTAATCTGAATGGAGACTCGTCTCCCAATGACCATCTCGTGCCGTATCGAACGATCTAAATTACAACTCGGCCAATTATCAAAATCAACCTTGTAATTTGCTCGACCGTACGACCGTGGAAAAGGCGATGAGTGGATCGCCGACTTTTATGTTTATGGTCGGGGTCCAATTGTAACGCCCGCTTTTTTTTTCTTTTCATAAAGTGGCGCTACGTTAACATACTTAGGGCATGTAG
Source organism: Boesenbergia rotunda (assembly GCA_024364735.1). Classification (NCBI taxonomy): domain Eukaryota; kingdom Viridiplantae; phylum Streptophyta; class Magnoliopsida; order Zingiberales; family Zingiberaceae; genus Boesenbergia; species Boesenbergia rotunda. Next base: position 133,190 of record JAGFNQ010008929.1, on the reverse strand, counting down.
ACATCATAATGCAGCGGAAACCTTTAACTTACTCCTACATGCACTTACTACCCTTTCTAACCTCATAACATGAGAACTTAGCATATTAACTTTATACTTAGCATCATATCATGTCATACTTAGCATCATGTCATACTTAGCATCATGTCATAGAGTCATATTCAAACACATAATAGTAAAGGTAAAGTTCTATCATAAGACGAGCAACCATATTGCTCCTTGGCCAAGTCACTACCACACACATTCTTTGATGCCCTCCTGCTGCTTCCTTACTGTCCCCTTGCATGATCTGCGGTATAAGGAAATAAGACTATAAGCACACAGGCTTAGTAAGACTCTTTCCTACTCACTAAAACCATTCATCACTTAATCATGAGCATCTTAAACATTAACATACTTAGTGCTTTACTCAGCACATAAGTCCTTATGAGCACTTAACATACCTTCGACATGACTTGAACATAAATTAGTCACTTTCATAGCATAGCATATACATAAACATAAAACATTCATGGCTTGGCATAATACTTGGCATAGACATAAACATCATAAACATTCATAGTATGACATAATTCTTGGCATAAACATAAACATAATAACATAACTTAGCATGGACATAAATATAATCATAGCATTCTATCCTAGCATAAACATAATTAAATCATGGCATCATAATTAACATGAGCATAAATAAAATCATGGCATTCTAACCTAGTATAAACATAATTAAATCATGGCATCCTAAACTATCATGAACATAAATAAAATCATGGCATTCTAACCTAGCATAAACATAATCCTAAACTATCATGAACATAAATAATATCAGGGCATTCTAATTAACATAAACATAAATAAATCATGGCATCCTAAACTATCATGAACATAAATAAAATCATGGCATTCTAATTAACATAAACATAAATAAATCATGGCATCCTAAACTATCATGAACATAAATAAAATCATGGCATTCTAGCTTAGCATAAACATACATAAAATCATTTGCATAAACATACCTTGCATAAACTTACTTTGCATAATGTTCTTATCATAAGTATAATGCATAACATGGATGAATGCATGTGGCAATTGCATATATATATAAGGATGCTTAATCTTTAAAAACATGCTTGTAAATACTTTAACATAATCATAACATTCATTGGGCCCTGACTTGTACCACATTCATTCATCATATGCGCGCATCCCTAAGTAAATACGAGGTAGCTAATCTCGACCTACTAGGGTAAGAACAGCTTCATCGGTAGTCCCGAACCGTAAGGACAGCTTCATCGGTAGTCCCGAACCGTGGACAGCTTCATCGGTAGTCCAGAACCGTGGACCTTACTTAGGTCCGGTACAAGCCCATAAAATAAAATAAAATGCTTTCACATGCTTTTTCATTCATCATCATTCATTCATCATACTTGTCATTCATCATCATTCATTCATCATACTTGTCATTCATCATCATTCATTCATCATACTTAACATCATCGTTATGCCTTAAAGGCATGTACTTTAACTTCATTCATAAGACATGACATACATACATCTTATTCATAAATCATGGCATACATACGTATCATTCATAAGACATGGCATACATGCATATTATTCATAAAACATGGCATAACATTCATAAGACATGGCATACATACATATCATTCATAAATCATGGCACATGTCTAAACATCTATGACTTAACATATAATTCATGACATACAAGCTAAGGGTTTGGTTAACATAGAACTTCTTCCATCTTACTTAAATATAGATCTTGGTAACTCATACTCAAGCATCTTGGTAGGTTTAACCCAACCCTAGCCCTAGGTTATGCCCTTGGCCGAAAATCCCCAAGGAACCCTAGGTCCATGAACCTTCACATAACATCCCAAACAACATCTCATACACATATACTAGGCCATAGGAACCCTTTGATCCCATACTTAAGGCCAACCCTAATCCTTTAGCCCTAATCTTACTCTTGGCTGAAACTTCAAGGTCATGGGGGTATGGAAAAATTCCATTAAAACCCCAAATAAATTACTTAAACACCAACCATACCTTACCATAGGGCCATTGGGACCCTTACTTGAAATAAGTCCTAACTTTCCACCCCCTTAGGGTACTTGGCCGAAACCTATAGGGTCTCTAGGCCATGTGAAACATTCACATAAACACCCTCCATCTCCCTTATATCATGACAATACATGAACAAACACTTGAGGTTTTAAACCCAACCCTACACAAGGGTTCTTGTTGTTGGCCGAAACCCTAGGGTATCCTAGGGTACTCCAAAAATTCCCAAAAATTATTCTTAATCTCTAAACATCATCAGGAAACATTAAATAACATTATAAAGATTTTTAGCATCATTATGGACCCTAAAACATTGTGGCCGAAACCCATAGGGTCTCTAGGTGTTGATTTTGTTCCTTTCATGTTGGCCGAAACCCTAGGGTGTCCTAGGGTACTCCAAAAATTCCCAAAAATTATACTTAACCTCTACACATCATAAGGGAACATTAAATAACATTATAAAGATTTTTATCATAATTATAGACCTTTAAATCATGGTGGCCGAAACCCACAAGCCTAAGGTTCTTGGTTTTCTTTTCTTTCAACATCAAATCCAAAAACTAACCAATATATCACGCTAAAAATCATGGAAATCATAAGGAACTATTATACCATAGGTGAGGGAGTCTTACCTTGGGTTTCTTGATTTTTCGAACCTTGGAAGAGAAGAAAATGGTAAGATCTTTGGACCCTTGAACACCCTTGTCCTTGTATCCTTGGAAAACTCTTAGATCTTGGAGATGAGACCTTCTTGTGGAGTTTATCCAAGGGAGACTCCTCCTTTGGTGTTCAGCTAGGATGAGGGAAGGAGAGGAAGAAATTGCAAAGTAATGGAAGAAAGGTAACTCCCAAAACCCCCTCTTTATAGCCCATTAAGGAGGTAAATGAAGAGTCTCTCCATGACCTTCATCTTCTTCTAAGCCTTAACCAATCTCATTTCATTCCCTTATAACATTCCCTTGCTAGATGAGTTGGTTAAAGCATACATGGTTGTACAAGAGGTCAAGGTTCAATCCTTGGCCATGCACCTTTTTTTTATTTTATTTTCCTTTTTATTTTCTATTATTTCCCCAAAATTCCGAAAATTCTAAAAATTCCCCATAATTATGTTAATATTTCCATTAAAATCCTTTATATTTTATAAATTTTACCTAAAATCTACCAATAATTTGGTACTAAAAAGCCCATATAAGGCCCATTAGTGCCTTTTTCCCAATTTAAATGAGAAAACATGGATTTTCTAGGCCAAAGTTCGCATTAATATTTCTAGGTCCTTGGAAAATTATCTAGACATGCTTAATATTTTAAGAAAATATTAAGAGAATTTTTCGGGTCGTTACAATCCCTCATACCTCGTGAAAGTTCGTCCTCGAACTTAGAAAACTCCGGGTACTTGCCTCATCGTCCTCCTTCCAGGTAGCTTCCTCGAACGTACTTGCATAGGATTGACTGATACCCTTTTCAGTTTGTTCCCTATCAATCTGGATGGGCTGCTCTCAAACTGGTCCTTATATTTACTGTTGCGGCTCGATCACTTGGTCATATTGGATACACTTTAGCAGGACACATGGAATACATTATGATAGCTGACATCCTGAGCAGTCCAGCTCATATGCACTACGATCTTTTAGATAGGTACGGCCACATAGCGCGGATTATCTCCTTCTTAATCTGTACTTATAGGGCCACTTGAGAACACCAATCTCAACATTAAATTCATGGTCTACGTGACATGCATAACTTCTGCGCTCTGACAGTTCATCCATGTCGATATTCTGATAGCTCGGGTGTGCTATGACATCCATGTGAGCCATTTCTTTTCACACCTATACCACAGATGGAGACCTATATCCTCCATACAATGCCATATGTCATTCCAATGTAGTGGTAGCTTTGGTATGGAATTCACTAAAAATCGACAATTCCTTGAATCCAGGAGTAATATCTTCCCATTTCCACTCCGGAATCGGAAGTGGCTGCAGAACTCCTCCGGGTCGCTGGTGTTCTGCCTTCACTTGCTGGCAAGTCATGCAAGTACTGACATGCTGGGCCACATCTCTCTTCATACCAGGCCACCAGAACTTCTCTTTCAAATCTTGATACATCTTGGTGGATCCCGGATGCATCGAATAAGGGGTTCCGTGAGCTTCCGCTAGTATTCCCTTCGAAGCTCCGGATCATTAGGAATACATAGACGATCCCTAAGGTATAGCTCCCCCCTTTTGCGATATGAAAACCATCGCCTTTTCCTTCTAGGATCTCCTGTTTTATTTTCGAAGACTTAGATCATTATTCTGTCTTTCCAATATATCCCCAAACAGCGTGGGTGATATTGTCATGGTGCAAAGTTGTCCGGCGATGACCTCGACCCCAAAATTAACCATTTCTCTTTCGAGTGGTCGGGGTAGTTCTGTTCGTACTCCTTGAGTTGTCTAGAGGCATAGGCAATAACTTTTCCATTGATTATATTAGTATTGGTATAATAGAACTATACGTTAACATAGGTGATAACTTATAGGTTGAGATGATACATATAACCTGTAGGTAGACTCATATTAAGAACCTATATGATAATAATCTTATATTAGTACACGTTCTCATATTATTATCATTTGCTTTAAATAATTTGATACCATTGTGTGATATGATAGGTCCCTCATTGTTAATCTCAGGTTCACGAACATAAGGTTGAAACACACTCTCGACAACTTGTAGTAGGACTAACTTAGACTTATTGGTTCACAAAACTAACCGAACTCAATGAAATAGATGGGCTGCCATCATACCCATAACAAAGAACATCATGGCAGTCACTGCCGCTCCTTCACTCATCTCCCTTTGGCCCACCTCAGGGTCTTCCACCGTCTCCATCGGTCCTCTTCCTCTATCTCGGGAACCTCCTCGGCCACTTCAAGGTCTTCCTCGAACATCCAGGGGTCTTCTTCAAACATCTCGATCATCTCGGGGTCTTCTTCGAACCCCTCGAGATCGTCCTCGCTCATCGGGTCTTCCTCAAACATCTCGAGCATCTCGGGGTCCTCCTTGAATGGCTCGGGATCCTCCTCGTACATCTCGGGGCCCCCTCAGATAGCTCGGGATCCTCCTCATGCATCTCGGGATCCTCCTATAGCGGCTCAGGATCCACTTCAAACATCTCGGGCTCCTCCTCCGAGTCCCCCAGGTCTTCCGGAAACTCATGGCGGAGAAGTTGCCTACATAGTTCCGTATACGAGATACGACATCCGTGCTGCCCCCAGATCTGATAAGCCATCTCTCTCGCCCGATTGGGCAATGAACGAAGCAAAGCTCCGATCCTATGATCATCCACGACTGGGAACCCTTCCCGCTCCAATTTCCAGAATAGCCGATCCAAGAACCCTATGTTGCCTTGAATTCCAAGGGTCGGACTGTAACCCACTTCCTCTATCCGCTCCATCAGCTCGCGGCACCTCTCAGTGAAATTCTCATGCAACATCTGGAATTGAAAAAACAATGACATAGTTAGTACTAAACCGACCCAGCCAGTACAAAACCATTCCTTTTTTTTTCAATTCACAAATATATACAGAGAAAAACACACGAAATCATTTTCTTCTACCCCTATATTATTCTTACTATTTAATTCATAAAGAAGATAAATGTCGTTCATCGTTACATATCTTAAGGTATCTTTCATCATAACTATCGTTCATACTTGCATATCTTAAAATCATACAACATCTTACTACTATCAAATATGTAAAGAGGTACTTACTTGGAAGCGGCAGGAAGAGGGCTTGATGTGTGTGTAGTGAGATGGTTACTGCTCTGATACCAACCTGTAACGCCCGCTTTTTTTCTTTTCTTTTCATAAAGCGGCGTTACGTTAACATACTTAGGGCATGTAGACATCATAATGCAGCGGAAACCTTTAACTTACTCCTACATGCACTTACTACCCTTTCTAACCTCATAACATGGGAACTTAGGATATTAACTTTATACTTAGCATCATATCATGTCATACTTAGCATCATGTCATACTTAGCATCATGTCATTCTTAGCATCATGTCATACTTAGCATCATGTCATAGAGTCATATTCAAACACATAATAGTAAAGGTAAAGTTCTATCATAAGACGAGCAACCATATTGCTCCTTGGCCAAGTCACTACCACACACATTCTTTGATGCCCTCCTGCTGCTTCCTTACTGTCCCCTTGCGTGATCTGCGGTATAAGAAAATAAGACTATAAGCACACAGGCTTAGTAAGACTCTTTCCTACTCACTAAAATCATTCATCACTTAATCATGAGCATCTTAAACATTAACATACTTAGTGCTTTACTCAGCACATAAGTCTTTATGAGCACTTAACATACCTTTGACATGACTTGAACATAACTTAGTCACTTTCATAGCATAGCATATACATAAACATAAAACATTCATGGCTTGTCATAATACTTGGCATAGACATAAACATCATAAACATTCATAGTATGGCATAATTCTTGGCATAAACATAAACATAATAACATAACTTAGCATGGACATAAATATAATCATAGCATTCTATCCTAGCATAAACATAATTAAATCATGGCATCATAATTAACATGAGCATAAATAAAATCATGGCATTCTAACCTAGTATAAACATAATTAAATCATGGCATCCTAAACTATCATGAACATAAATAAAATCATGGCATTCTAACCTAGCATAAACATAATCCTAAACTATCATGAACATAAATAAAATCAGGGCATTCTAATTAACATAAACATAAATAAATCATGGCATCCTAAACTATCATGAACATAAATAAAATCATGACATTCTAATTAACAAAAACATAAATAAATCATGGCATCCTAAACTATCATGAACATAAATAAAATCATGGCATTCTAGCTTAGCATAAACATACATAAAATAATTTGCATAAACATACCTTGCATAAACTTACTTTGCATAATGTTCTAATCATAAATATAATGTATAACATGGATGAATACATGTGGCAATTGCATATATATATAAGGATGCTTAATCTTTAAAAACATGCTTTTAAATACTTTAACATAATCATAACATTCATTGGGCCCTGGCTTGTACCACATTCATTCATCATATGCGCGCATCCCTAAGTAAATACGAGGTAGCTAATCTCGACCTACTAGGGTAAGGACAGCTTCATCGGTAGTCCCGAACCGTAAGGACAGCTTCATCGGTAGTCCCGAACCGTGGACAGCTTCATCGGTAGTCCAGAACCGTGGACCTTACTTAGGTCCGGTACAAGCCCATAAAATAAAATAAAATGCTTTCACATGCTTTTTCATTCATCATCATTCATTCATCATACTTGTCATTCATCATCATTCATTCATCATACTTAATATCATCGTTATGCCTTAAAGGCATGTACTTTAACTTCATTCATAAGACATGGCATACATACATCTTATTCATAAATCATGGCATACATACGTATCATTCATAAGACATGACATACATGCATATTATTCATAAAACATGGCATAACATTCATAAGACATGGCATACATACATATCATTCATAAATCATGGCACATGTCTAAACATCTATGACTTAACATATAATTCATGACATACAAGCTAAGGGTTTGGTTAACATAGAACTTCTTCCATCTTACTTAAATATAGATCTTGGTAACTCATACTCAAGCATCTTGGTAGGTTTAACCCAACCCTAGCCCTAGGTTATGCCCTTGGCCGAAAATCCCCAAGGAATCCTAGGTCCATGAACCTTCACATAACATCCCAAACAACATCTCATACACATATACTAGGCATGGGGGTATGGAAAAATTCCATTAAAACCCCAAATAAATTACTTAAACACCAACCATACCTTACCATAGGGCCATTGGGACCCTTACTTGAAATAAGTCCTAACATTCCAACCCCTTAGGGTACTTGGCCGAAACCTATAGGGTTTCTAGGCCATGTGAAACATTCACATAAACACCCTCCATCTCCCTTATATCATGACAATACATGAACAAACACTTGAGGTTTTAAACCCAACCCTACACAAGGGTTCTTGTTGTTGGCCGAAACCCTAAGGTATCCTAGGGTACTCCAAAAATTCCCAAAAATTATTCTTAATCTCTAAACATCATCAGGGAACATTAAATAACATTATAAAGATTTTTAGCATCATTATGAACCCTAAAACATTGTGGCCGAAACCCATAGGGTCTCTAGGTGTTGATTTTGTTCCTTTCATGTTGGCCGAAACCCTAGGGTGTCCTAGGTTACTCCAAAAATTCCAAAAAATTATACTTAACCTCTAAACATCATAAGGGAACATTAAATAACATTATAAAGATTTTTAGCATAATTATAGACCTTTAAATCATGGTGGTCGAAACCCACAAGCCTAAGGTTCTTGGTTTTCTTTTCTTTCAACATCAAATCCAAAAACTAACCAATATATCATGCTAAAAATCATGGAAATCATAAGGAACTATTATACCTCAGGTGAGGGAGTCTTACCTTGGGTTTCTTGATTTTTCGAACCTTGGAAGAGAAGAAAATGGTAAGATTTTTGGACCCTTGAACACCCTTGTCCTTGTATCCTTGGAAAACTCTTAGATCTTGGAGATGAGACCTTCTTGTGGAGTTTATCCAAGGGAGACTCCTCCTTTGGTGTTCGGCTAGGATGAGGGAAGGAGAAGGAAGAAATTGCAAAGTAATGGGAAGAAGAGGTAACTCCCAAAACCCCCTCTTTATAGCCCATTAAGGAGGTAAATGAAGAGTCTCTCCATGACCCTTCATCTTCTTCTAAGCCTTAACCAATCTCCATTTCATTCCCTTATAACATTCTCTTGCTAGATGAGTTGGTTATAGCATACATGGTTGTACAAGAGGTCCAAGGTTCAATCCTTAGCCCATGCACCTTATTTTTATTTTATTTTTCCTTTTTATTTTCTATTATTTTCCCCAAAATTCCAAAAATTATCTAAAAATTCCCCCATAATTATGTTAATATTTCTCATTAAAATTCTTTTATATTTCTATAAATTTTTACCTAAAATCTACCAATAATTATGGTACTAAAAAGCCCATATAAGGCCCATTAGTGCCCTTTTTCCCAATTTAAATGAGAAAACATGGATTTTCTAGGCCAAAGTTCGCATTAATATTTCTAGGTCCCTTGGAAAATTATCTAGACATGTTTAATATTTTAAGAAAATATTAAGAGAATTTTTCAGGTCGTTACACTAATTATTTAATTATTTACTATGATGCAAAATCAAAACAATTAAATAATTAACATGAAATGACGAGACAAATAAAACAAGGTACAAAAAAAATTAAAGGAGCGAAGGAAGAATATACCTTCCGTTACCATACGATCTTCTACCGTAGGACCCTCCCCTCTTGGATGTCATGTGGGCGATGATCTACCAATACCCATGGTCACCAAGTCGATCCCTTGCTGCTGGCCACTCCAAGGAGATAATCCAAACACAAACCCAATTGATTCTTTCCTCCACTGCTAGCATTTGAACAACAAGTATCTTGGAGTTCTTGTGATCTGAGCAACTCCAAGTTTCACAAGTAACTTGTATTCTGAGCAACTCCACAACTCCAACTTGTGTTCTTCTATGTAATATGAGATAACTCGCTACCACTCCAAATAAATTGCTGAGGCAATTTACTATCACCGCTCCCCAAGAAAATCTCATGGCAATTATTTACAATTGCCTCACGGCAATCTAATGGCCGAGCCCGACAATTTAATTGCTTGCCATAAATTTTCGGCATGAATTGCCGAGCCCGGCTCAATTGCCTCTCGGCAATTGTGCATTGCCTCACGGCAATCGAATTTATTGTTAATTGCCTCACGTCAATTAACAATTGCCTCGGCAATTGTTCATGTTTGCCTCACGGCAATTCAAGGATGAGGACCGGCGGCGCATCGAGGGAGAGAGAAAGAGAGGAGGAGAGAGGAGAAGAAATCTTAGGGTTTTGTTGTGTCTTCTTGGATTCATCCATCGGATCAATTATCCCTTGGTTCCATACCACCATGGGTATATATAGGGCCAGGATAGGGACCATGAAGAGGAGTTGGATCTTGGCTTGCTAATGGATCCAAACTCGGTCCATTAATGAGGATTCATTCCACTAAAGGATCCACATTGAATTACCTCACCAACCCCATATTTAGATATGAGCTCCACTTATTACGAGTTGGATCTTGGCTTGTTAAATCCGATACTTTTGGACACGATCCAGAAAAAAAAAATTTCGGAAATTTTCCGGAAAAGATTTAGGGTCTTCGAGACCTAGATTGGAGTTAGAGGGTTAGATCTCTTTTAACCCTAAGTTTGAGGGGCCTTTATGCTAAAAGGAAACAATGTTGTAGGGGTTTTCTTAAATTAGAGGGGGGTTTCTATAAAATCCTATAAATTAGTTGGGCTTAAATGCAAAAGGAGCAAAATAAGAGCCGATTAGGGCTTTTGCTTCCACCGCAGCCGAGCACTCACTCCACCTCTCTTCTCCACCCTCTCGCGTGCCCTAAACTCGACGCCCACAACCCCTTTTCTTTCTCTTCCCGCAGCAGCCGCCGCCTGAGATCGATCGCGAGCTCCTCTTGGCGAACTCAGCCAACGCGGGGCTCTTCCCGTCTGATTTCCGGCGCCGATTGCGAGCCTCGCTATTACTCCTCCTTCTTCGATTCTCTGTTGTCGACGCCGACTCTTGCCCTAATTTCAGTCATGAGGGAAGCCAGCGACTGGGCCGAGCATTAGGGGAGTGATCAGATCGGATCAGGAATCTCTCGTGCGTATGGGATATCAACTGGTGAGTTTTAATTGCTGCAAATGGATATGCCGGTTCTTGGTTGGATCTCATCTATTTCTGATCAGTATGGTTCATGGGTATAGAAATTCGAATAGGGCTTGGTGTTGATCGATCTGTGATGATTTTGAAGGATCTTTATTTTTGTTGAGGGCGTGTCTGATTGTTTGGGTCAGTGTTCTTGTATTGTAGGGATTGGATTTCATGTCTAGAGCTTAGATGGTTTGTTCTTTCCTTCGGTTTTGTCTCTGTGTATGGGATCTGCTTGTGGTTCGGTAGAATTGGATTGTTGGATGAGTTTTGATCAAACAGAATGATACTAGTACTGGTGTGGGTTGGGTTGTATCTGTTTGAAGCCCTGTTTTTTTATTCCTGCCGAGAGTTTTAATTGATGGAGTTAAGCTTCGGATGTTGATCTGTGTATTGGGTTTGGGATGGTTGCTTCCTAGCTTTCATTTGAGGTAAAGAGGCTTATGTTTATATTTGTCAGGTAGCCATAAATTGACTTTGTTTCCCTCTGATTAGGTTTCAGTATTGGAGATAATTCTGTATTGGATCTCTAACTTCAATTTTGGGATGTGATCAGTTGTATTTAATTCTTGAACTTGGAATATGATTTGGATAGGAACTGTGGATATGGAAATAGATGTGAATCTCGTATGGATTAGGTTTGGTGTAGTGTATTGTGATACATGGTTGTGGATTTAGATTGTTGATGTTTAAATCTTGCAATTTACCTCTATTGGGAATTGAGTCCGTTTTAGTATTTGAATCTTGTGGTGTTTGCCACACGGTACTAAGATGATTAGGTTGGGTTTAGGTTTAATGGAAATTAAACCTAATAATTTAAGTTGAGGGATTTGGAAGGTGGGATAAAACAAAATGGACTTAATCTTAAATTACAGGAGGTAATTAGGAATCTGTCCATTTAATTAGAGGTAGTTAGATGAGAAAGGAATATTTGGGTTAATCTTAGTATGGATTAGGAATTAATTAGCTAGTTACCATCTTTTGTAATAGCTAATTAAATATGTCCTTGACACAGGGCATTGATGCAATTACGGTTGCGGATTATATTGGACGGGTGGTTCTCCTCTTTGATACGGACTTCTACTATTGGAGGCGGGTACCCTTTGACTTATCTCTTTTGATATTGTCATGTGATTATGCATAGACTGTTATAGATAGCAGTAAGATTATACGCTATCCCTGTTTATTATGCCTGTTCTGGATACTTGTTGTTTATCCCTGAGTTATTATGCTGTTTGTTCCATACAGTCTCGGATATTGTCATATCGATATATATGCTTAGAGATAGTGGTGTATCTCCTGCCTTTGACCTTGAGGGATTGGTAGTTTTCCGGTCAGTATACCTTGTAAGTTACCTGTATTTCCTGTTATAGGATTTCAGACTGAGACTTAGTATACTGAGGACTTGGGAGGGAGGTATGTGTATCTATCATACACCATCTCTGCATTATTGCATGCTGACCCACGCGGACGTTGTGGACGATGTCCTGACTGGGTACAGGTTGTCACAGCTCCACCCACACGGACGTTATGGACAATCCTGACTGGGACTAGGGGGTGACACATGTCATTGCATCAGGGTGCTTTATATGTTTGGGGCATGCACCATCCTTGCATTGTTGCATGCTGACCCACGCGGACGTTGTGGACTATGTCCTGACTGGGTACAGTTTGTCACAGCTCTACCCACGCGGACGTCGTGGACGATATCCTGACTGGGACTAGGGGGTGACACATGTCATTGCACCATGTGCATATTTTGCATTGTGCATTGTTTGCTGCACTTATTTGCTGCACTTGTTTGACATCGCATATTCTGGAGACTTGCTAACTGAGCTTATATGTCTATTGGTTTTCCTCTGGTATTTCTTACCCTCTATACAGGTTAGATGGATTCAGGTATATATCTACTTCGGTATGTTCAGTACTAGTTTTTCCCTACTGTTGTTGTGAGACTGTAGTAGCTGAACTCTTATTGTTGGTATAACCTTCTATGCATATCTGTTGGGTATTTGCTGAGCTATGGACTCACCCCGTTGCCATATATGTTTATTTCAGGTTGATGTCTGCGAGGAGATCCCTAGTCGCCAGTCCCCAGCTCCAGAGGAGCTCTGTTTAGTTTTACCTTACTTTGTTTCGGTTATGGACCCTGTAGTATTTACTATGCTTCCGCTATTTTGATTTGAACCGGTATGCACGTTTTATTTGATGGTATTGTACTTTTGAGTCCTATGTTGGACTTCGATTGGTTTTGGTTTTGTTCCTGCCCCCTGGCAGCTCAGGTGAGTTCGGATTTGGTTTTTCGATATTTATAATCATATAACTGTTGTTTTTGCTTATATCTGAGGCCTGTGGCCCTTTAAACTGCGTGGTTGTGCAAATATATATATTGCGTGGATTGTTATATGTATTGTGTGTGTGTAAATTGTCCGCCGGACAGGGGAGGTGCTGTCCGATTTTATATTGGATCAGCGGCTCCTAGGTCTCGGGGCGTGACAATTTATTTTGGTTTCAGAGCGTAGGTTTCGATGCCTACGTGTTTTACGGGATTTTCGGGGTTTATCTGATACCGATTTATTTTTGGTATTTTTGGTATCAAGCCCAGGATGCGGGATACCATCGATTCGTGAATTTCTCGGAATTTAAATCTGACACTAAACTGGTAGGTGTCGGAGCTCGGGTTTGATGTTATTCATCCGAGTACATTACGGATTTTTAAAGCCGTGGTTGCGATGCGACGGCAATTTGGGACTTGGCAGCGACAGGACTTCTCCAGGCGGCAAAAGGTATATCTTTCTAATACTATCTTAGCTTTAATGCTCAGTATTAGATTTTGGATGGGTTAGACTATCCCAGCTTGGTGGGATCATATATTCATGCTGGATGAATAGAGATATGTAGACATGGGTTAGTTGGATTGACATTTGTCAATCTATCCTATTCGTGATCGTTCATGTGAGCGATTAGTGACATATTGCGGATGAGATCTTAGAGCAGAGAATGTTAATTCTCTAGTAGCCCCGATTGTTGAATCGGAAAGCCAAGGTCGAATATGTCGACAATCTATTGGAGGTTTATTCTTTTGATCCTTCTAGACCTTACTATTTATAGTATGTGTTCTAGCTATTGTTAGCTAAGCGAGAACTAGGGATTGCTTATTGTTGTTGGCTCGATCAGCTTAGGATCGACTTACCCTAGTTCAAGGAGTTTCAGACAGTTGGGTCGTTCGTGCCTAGTTAGGTGACCTGGAAGGCACGTGTATAGTGCATGACCTATTTTAATGTAGAAGGGTAGCATGAGCTACATATTATTATCGTTAGTGGATTGTTACATCCTATTCCCTGATAACTTTGACCATGAATCACCTGTACCATGTTGATGACCTAGAGGGTACAGCTTGATTGGTGACTTAGGCCGATACAGAAAAGTGTGAAGCTAGTTGCTTGACACTTATGGGTTACCGCTTGTACTTGATTGAATAACTAAAAAGGTATATACGGACTATTGATTTGCGTGGAGGCAAATCACTTATAAGACTAGGTCACCTCTAGTTAGATATTATTGCGGACAACTTGGGGAAAAATCAAGGAATTGCTTTATGAGTATGTTGAGATACTCCTGAGAGATAGCATGTTTCTAGCTCCTTGTTATGGAGTAGGATCCTAGAGGGTTTTGACTAAGGAGTGAAGGAATTGGACTGTATTAGATTACGAGTCGACGGTCGGTGTGACTCGCTAGTTCTTACACTACTCTATGAGGGATCCTGACTCATAGATTGGGTGTGTATGGTTGGATAATCTCGATGGAGCATCGGGATGTATGACCCGTTAGGGTGCGGAGGATGTGGAGTTAGCTGTATCCTTATCTTCGGTGAGATGTTGGACGTTAATCAGGAGGTCAAAGATGACCATTGGTTTTTGGTTAATATACTCCCATAGTGGACCTACTAGTTGAACGGATGATAAGGTTGTTATCACCGTGGACTTTCTCGTTGGTGTTAAGAGGTTGATTGAGATTGACGAATCTCTATAATATGTTGTGTTTTGGGAATTCTATTAAGTGAGATGGACCTGCCAGATTTGTAGTTTGGTGATGGATCATTTAGTGCATATATGATCTTTTTGTGGATGGAGTTGGAACTCAGAGGTTTCTGAACCTTGAGCGAAGGAATCGGAGAATATTGGGTTACGAGCCGATGGTTGGTCGACTCGTTCATTGCACGCGATTCTATGAGAGATTTTGACTCATAGATTGAGTGTTCGTGGTTTGATAATCTCGATGGTACGTCGAGATGTGCGATCCATTATGGTATCGAGAGGTGGATTGAGATTTACGAATCTCTATGATACGTTGTACTTTGAGGATTCTATTAGTGGACATGGACCTATCGGATTGTAGCTTTTTGATGGATCATTTAGTGGATAAATGATATTTCGGTGGTTGATTATTTAGGAAGTTGGTTATTCATGGTAATATATGGTACGATATGTTGGCACAATCTTTAAATTATAAGTTATCTTTTGACGGGTTATTAGAGGATATATATAAATATATATGACTTGTGATGCTTGGGAGGATGTTATTGACATGAGGATATTTGGGTGATATTCATGAATTTGAACGTTTTATGTTTGAGGATCGGAGTATAGACTTGGAACTGTGATCTTAGGATTGAGTGCCCTGGATGTGTGTGATGATTGAATGATTGTTCGGGTGTACCTGGTTATCGGAGGATAACCTCTGGATTAATAGCTTTAGTTGCTCCGTATCAGGGTAACTTTAGGGTATCAACTGACGTGGTTACTCATGATGAGTACAGTCATGTTTTGATGCTAGTGTGTGCCGTATGAGGAATGATGAAATTTGGGGACCAAATTTTTATTAGTGGGGGAGGATGTTAAATCCGATACTTTTGGATGCGATCCAGAAAAAAAAATTTCGGAAATTTTCCGGAAAAGATTTAGGGTCTTCGAGACCTAGATTGGAGTTAGAGGGTTAGACCTCTTTTAACCCTAAGTTTGAGGGGCCTTTATGCTAAAAGGAAACAATGTTGTAGGGGTTTTCTTAAATTAGAGGGGGGTTTCTATAAAATCCTATAAATTAGTTGGGCTTAAATGCAAAAGGAGCAAAATAAGAGCCGATTAGGGCTTTTGCTTCCACCGCAGCCGAGCACTCACTCCACCTCTCTTCTCCACCCTCTCGCGTGCCCTAAACTCGACGCCCACAACCCCTTTTCTTTCTCTTCCCGCAGCAGCCGCCGCCTGAGATCGATCGCGAGCTCCTCTTGGCGAACTCAGCCAACGCGGGGCTCTTCCCGTCTGATTTCCCGGCGCCGATTGCGAGCCTCGCTATTACTCCTCCTTCTTCGATTCTCTGTTGTCGACGCCGACTCTTGCCCTAATTTCAGTCATGAGGGAAGCCAGCGACTGGGCCGAGCATTAGGGGAGTGATCAGATCGGATCAGGAATCTCTCGTGCGTATGGGATATCAACTGGTGAGTTTTAATTGCTGCAAATGGATATGCCGGTTCTTGGTTGGATCTCATCTATTTCTGATCAGTATGGTTCATGGGTATAGAAATTCGAATAGGGCTTGGTGTTGATCGATCTGTGATGATTTTGAAGGATCTTTATTTTTGTTGAGGGCGTGTCTGATTGTTTGGGTCAGTGTTCTTGTATTGTAGGGATTGGATTTCATGTCTAGAGCTTAGATGGTTTGTTCTTTCCTTCGGTTTTGTCTCTGTGTATGGGATCTGCTTGTGGTTCGGTAGAATTGGATTGTTGGATGAGTTTTGATCAAACAGAATGATACTAGTACTGGTGTGGGTTGGGTTGTATCTGTTTGAAGCCCTGTTTTTTTATTCCTGCCGAGAGTTTTAATTGATGGAGTTAAGCTTCGGATGTTGATCTGTGTATTGGGTTTGGGATGGTTGCTTCCTAGCTTTCATTTGAGGTAAAGAGGCTTATGTTTATATTTGTCAGGTAGCCATAAATTGACTTTGTTTCCCTCTGATTAGGTTTCAGTATTGGAGATAATTCTGTATTGGATCTCTAACTTCAATTTTGGGATGTGATCAGTTGTATTTAATTCTTGAACTTGGAATATGATTTGGATAGGAACTGTGGATATGGAAATAGATGTGAATCTCGTATGGATTAGGTTTGGTGTAGTGTATTGTGATACATGGTTGTGGATTTAGATTGTTGATGTTTAAATCTTGCAATTTACCTCTATTGGGAATTGAGTCCGTTTTAGTATTTGAATCTTGTGGTGTTTGCCACACGGTACTAAGATGATTAGGTTGGGTTTAGGTTTAATGGAAATTAAACCTAATAATTTAAGTTGAGGGATTTGGAAGGTGGGATAAAACAAAATGGACTTAATCTTAAATTACAGGAGGTAATTAGGAATCTGTCCATTTAATTAGAGGTAGTTAGATGAGAAAGGAATATTGGGTTAATCTTAGTATGGATTAGGAATTAATTAGCTAGTTACCATCTTTTGTAATAGCTAATTAAATATGTCCTTGACACAGGGCATTGAATGCAATACGGTTGCGGATTATATTGGACGGGTGGTTCTCCTCTTTGATACGGACTTCTACTATTGGAGGCGGGTACCCTTTGACATTATCTCTTTTGATATTGTCATGTATTATGCATAGACTGTTATAGATAGCAGTAAGATTATACCGCTATCCCTGTTTATTATGCCTGTTCTGGATACTTGTTGTTTATCCCTGAGTTATTATGCTGTTTGTTCCATACAGTCTCGGATATTGTCATATCGATATATATGCTTAGAGATAGTGGTGTATCTCCTGCCTTTGACCTTGAGGGATTGGTAGTTTTCCGGTCAGTATACCCTTGGTAAGTTACCTGTATTTCCTGTTATAGGATTTCAGACTGAGACTTAGTATACTGAGGACTTGGGAGGGAGGTATGTGTATCTATCATACACCATCTCTGCATTATTGCATGCTGACCCACGCGGACGTTGTGGACGATGTCCTGACTGGGTACAGGTTGTCACAGCTCCACCCACGCGGACGTTATGGACAATCCTGACTGGGACTAGGGGTGACACATGTCATTGCATCAGGGTGCTTTATATGTTTGGGGCATGCACCATCCTTGCATTGTTGCATGCTGACCCATGCGGACGTTGTGGACTATGTCCTGACTGGGTACAGTTTGTCACAGCTCTACCACGCGGACGTCGTGGACGATATCCTAACTGGGACTAGGGGTGACACATGTCATTGCACCATGTGCATATTTTGCATTGTGCATTGTTTGCTGCACTTATTTGCTNCCTTATTGTTGGTATAACTTCTATGCATATGTTGGGTATCCGCTGAGCTATGGACTCACCCGTTGCCATACATTTTATTTCAGGTTTGCCTGCCAGGAGATCCCTAGCAGCCAGTCCCCAGCTCCAGAGGAGCTCCGCTTGGTTTATATTATGTTTGTTGTGCTTATGGACCCTGTAGTATTTCCTATGCTTCGTTGTGGTGTTTCGAACATGTATTCATGTTTAATTCGATGGTATTGTACTTTTGAGTCCTATGTTGGACTTCGTGGAGTTTTGGTTTGTTCCTGCCCCCTGGCAGCTCAGGTGAGATCGTATTTTGGTTTTACGATAGTTATAGTCATATAACTGTTATTTCTGTATGGATTTGAGGCCTGAGGCCATTTAACTGCGTGGTTGTGATATATTTGTCTGTGTGTATGTGTAAATTGTCCGCCGGACAGGGGAGGTGCTGTCCGATTTTCTATTGGAACAGCGGCTCCCGGGTCTCGGGGCGTGACAATTTATTTTGGTATCAGAGCTCAGGTTGTCGGATACCTTGAGTGCTTTTGGATTTACGGTGTTTATCTGGTACCAATTTATTTTTGGTATCAAGCCCAGGATGCGGGATACCATCGATTCGTGGATTTCTCAGAATTTAAATCTGACACTGAACTGGTAGGTGTCGGAGCTCGGGTTTGATGTTATTCATCCGAGTACATTACGGATTTTTAAAGCCGTGGTTGCGATGCGACGGCAATTTGGGACTTGGCAGCGACAGGACTTCTCCAGGCGGCAAAAGGTATATCTTTCTAATACTATCTTAGCTTTAATGCTCAGTATTAGATTTTGGATGGGTTAGACTATCCCAGCTTGGTGGGATCATATATTCATGCTGGATGAATAGAGATATGTAGACTTGGGTTAGTTGGATTGACATTTGTCAATCTATCCTATTCGTGATCGTTCATGTGAGCGATTAGTGACATATTGCGGATGAGATCTTAGAGCAGAGAATGTTAATTCTCTAGTAGCCCCGGTTGTTGAATCGGAAAGCCAAGGTCGAATATGTCGACAATCTATTGGAGGTTTATTCTTTTGATCCTTCTAGACCTTACTATTTATAGTATGTGTTCTAGCTATTGTTAGCTAAGCGAGGACTAGGGATTGCTTATTGTTGTTGGCTCGATCAGCTTAGGATCGACTTACCCTAGTTCAAGGAGTTTCAGACAGTTGGGTCGTTCGTGCCTAGTTAGGTGACCTGGAAGGCACGTGTATAGTGCATGACCTATTTTTATGTAGAAGGGTAGCATGAGCTACATATTATTACCGTTAGTGGATTGTTACATCCTATTCCCTGATAACTTTGACCATGGATCACTTGTACTGGGTAGTTGACCTAGAAGGTACATGTTGATAGATGATTTAGGCTAATATAGAAAAGTGTGAAGCTAGTTGCTTGACACTTATGGGTTACCGCTTATACTTGGTTGAATAACTAAAAAGGTATATACGGACTTATGATTTGCGTGGAGGCAAATCCCTTATAAGACTAGGCCACCTCTAGTTAGATATTATTACGGACGACCTGTGGGAAAATAAAGAAATTGCTTTATGAGTATGTTGAGATACTCCTGAGAGATAGCATGTCTCTATCTCCTTGTTATGGAGTAGGACCTTAGAGGGTTTTGACCAAGGAGTGGAGGAATTGGACTGTACTAGATTACAAGTCGACGGTCGGTGTGACTCGCTAGTTCTTACACTACTCTATGAGGGATTCTGACTTATAGATTGGGTGTATATGGTTGAGTAATCTCGATGGTGCATCGGGATGTACGACTCGCTAGGGTGCGAAGGATGTGGAGTTAGTTGTATCCTTATCTTCCGGTGAGATATTGGACATTAATCACGAGGGCAAAGATGTCGACTGGTTTTCGGTTATTATACTCCCATCGTGGATCTATTAATTCACGGGATGTTAAGGTTGTTATCACCGTGGACTTTTGTTGGTGTTGAGAGGTGGGTTGAGATTGACGAATCTCTATGATATGTTGTATTTTGAGGATTTTATTAGTAGGCATGGACCTATCGGATTGTAGCTTTTTGATGGATCATTGGGTGGATAAATGATCTTTCAGTGGTTGATTATTTAGGAGGTCTGTTATTGATAGCAGCATATGGTACGACATATTGGCACAATCTCTAAATTATATGTTATCTTCTGATGGTCTATTAGAGGATATATATACATATATATGACTTGTGATATTTGGAGGATGTTTTTGGCTTGTGGATACTTGAGTAATATTTATGGATTTTTGTTTTACGGTTGAAGATCGGAGTATAGACTTGACACTAGTGATCTTGGGATTGAGTGCCCTGGATAATTGTGATGATTGAATGGTTGTTCGGGTGTACCTGGTTATCAGATGATAACCTCTGGATTGATAACTCCAGTTGCTCCGTAGCAGTGTAACCTTAGGGTATCAACCGAAGTGGTTACTCATGATGAGTACAGACATGTTTAGTTGCGAGTGTGTGTCGTATGAGGAATGGTGAAATTTGGGGACCAAATTTTTATTAGTAGGGGAGAATGTAAAATACGGCAAAAAAAAAAAAAAAAAAGTAAAATAAATTTTACTTTTAAAATATATTGGAAGATCTAGGGTTATTGAGAGTGTAAATAGTTTAACCCTAAAAAATTATTGGAGATTAAATTATATTAAAGGGGAGAGTTAAATGGTTAAAACCCTTGCTCTAAGGGTAGAAGGTGAAAGGGAGAAAAAAATGAGGGGGTTTTCTGCAAAATAACCCCCTTTTATTAAAGCTTCGTTTTCTCTTCTTGCGAGCCCTAAATTAGCCGCCCGACCCTCTTCTTGCCTTCACACACGCAGTGCAGCCAACGCACGCCGACTCCTTCCCTTTCTTCCTCCCCTCGTGCCCTAGCCGCAGCCGAAGCTACTCCGGACGCTTTCCTCTTCTTCGCGTGCCATAGCCGCAGCCAAGCGCGTGCTCTAGACGCAGCCAAGCGCCAGTGGGTTCTTCCTTTCCTCCTCTCCAGCGAGCACCTCGCCGGATTCGATCGGGTAAGGATGATTTTTGCCGAGATGTTTTGTTGGTTCTGATCTTGAGTTGCTATATTGGGATTCCACCAGGGTTTTGATTTGGATCTTACCGTGAGTGGTTTGGGAGTATGAAGCGGCGTTTCGCTTTTGGATTGGTTTAGTGAATCTGCTACGACATCGATCAGGTGAGTAAGGATTAATGGTGCTGGTTTTGAGCTTGCAGTAGAAATCTTTTGTTGTTGGTTTTCATTGTAGTTGAATAAGCTTCGCTTCTCTTTTGGATTGGTTCTGTTCTGTATGGTTTTGATTTGCGTGAGCTACAATTGATGGAATTTGTCTCTGTTAGCTTGAGCTTTAGATGGAGGTGTTGATTTCGGATTAGTTTTGTGGGGATTATTCTATGTGGAATTTGGTTCGGTTGCTGGATTTCAAAGCTGGTGATAAGATTTTAGTTGTTTATCTATGAGCTGATCAGATTGAGGATTGTAATTGCAGATTTGTTTTGGAAACTATGTAGATTGTATATTGATTGGATTGGGATTTAGCTAGTTTGGCTTTCTGTTGGGGACAGGTTCTCGATCTTGATATGGTTTTTGATCAATTCTATAATAGATGTCTACCGTGAGTCTCACTTGATGTATAGGTGGTTTTGTTGTTTAGGTTTGTTGACTTTATATGTTGTGAGATATTAGAATGAATCTGAGTTGTGGTTTGGAGTTTGATGTGATTTTGGATGAGATTACTGATGGGTTCGGTTGGATCTATAGTTTCTTCTCCTGATTTGGATTGAGGTTGGGATAGCAATTTGATTCTCAATTTCTTGTAAGGATGCTGTATTGGGATTTAATGGGTAGTTGGATTCTCTTAGTTTTGCACTGGGTCGTGAGTCCTTAAAGGTTGCCATTTGATTTTGGATGACTTTTGAGACTAGCTGGGATGTAACATTGATTCCAATTGCATTTTGAATCTTGGAGTATTTGGGTTATAGAGTAGTGCGGTTTGGTCTTGTTTAGTTACTTTGTTCACTCGGACTTTTTGATCTTGTGGACTATGGATTAGGTAATTAAAGGAAATAGATGATTATGTTAACCCTAATATGGTCTAGGGTTTTTGTGTAGCTATTTAATAATTATATGATAGCTAAAACTATGTCCTTCGATACAGGGCATTAATTTGGATTCATTGGTGCTGATTATTGGATTGAGCATTTGCTGATTATCGGACGGGAGGTCCTTTCAGATACGAGTATCTCTCTTTTGAGGCGGGTACCCTTTGACTTATCTTTTAGATATTGTCATCTTGTTATGCATAGTCTGTTATAGATAGCAATAAGATCATACGCTATCCCTGTTTATTATGTCTGTTCTGGATACTTGTTATTTATCCCTGGTTATTATGCCTGTTCTGGATACTCGTTAGATATCCCTGGGTTATTATGCCTGTCTTGGATACTTGTTAGTTATCCCTGATTAGTATGCCTATTCTGGATACTTGTTGACTCCCTGTTTATTATGCTTGTCCTAGATACCTGTGGTTTATCCCTGAGTTATTATGCTGTTAGTTCCATACAGTATCAGGTAGTGTCATATCTATATGTATGCTTTGAGATCGTGAGGTATCTCCTGCCTTTGACCTTGAGAGATCTGTAGTTTTCGGCCAGTATACCTTGTAGGTTAACTGTATTTCCTGTTATAGGATTTCAGACTGAGACCTAGTATACTGAGGACTTGGGAGGGAGGTATGTGTATCTATCATACACCATCCTTGCATTGTTGCATGCCGGCGATCAGCGACTCCCTTGTGGTTGAGCCTATCGTCTTCCGGTACATGATATGCGCACACGGCCACTCATGGGTTAGTGGATACCGTAAGATGTGTGCATTTGCTCTGTACTGCTCCGCTTGACCGCTCAGGGGTAGTGGCTTCGGAGCGTGGTAGCAGGCGGAGATCCCTTCTCTTCCCATAGACCAGAGGAGATGAGAGCGACGCTCCCTCATATATACATGGGGTAGGGGGGCGGTCCCCCGACAGCATCCTGTCCACTCGGTCACTCAGGAGCAGTGATGGCAGAGTGCGTACAGTGTCACAGCTCTACCCACTCGGCCGACACAGTATCGCCTGTCTCGGTGGCTTGACTGGAGTTAGGGGGTGACCATGGCATTGCACCATGTGCATATTTTGCATCGTGCATTGTTTGCTGCACTTATTTGCTGCACTTGTTTGACATTGCATATTCTGGAGATTTGATACCTGTGCTTATATGTCTATTGGTATTCCACTGGTATTTCTTACCCTCTGTACAGGTTAGATGGATTCAGGTATGTACCTACCCAGTATTTTCAGTTCCAGTCTTTCCCTATTGTTGATATGAGACTGTATTAGCTGACCCCTTATTGTTGGTATAACTTTCTATGCATATCTGTTGGGTATCCGCTGAGCTATGGACTCACCCCGTTGCCATACATTTTATTTCAGGTTGATGCCTGCCAGGAGATCCCTAGCAGCCAGTCCCCAGCTCCAGAGGAGCTCCGCTTGGTTTTATATTATGTTTGTTGTGCTTATGGACCCTGTAGTATTTCCTATGCTTCCGTTGTGGTGTTTCGAACATGTATTCATGTTTAATTCGATGGTATTGTACTTTTGAGTCCGATGTTGGACTTCGTGGAGTTTTGGCTTTGTTCCTGCCCCCTGGCAGCTCAGGTGAGATCGTATTTTGGTTTTACGATAGTTATAGTCATATAACTGTTATTTCTGTATGGATTTGAGGCCTGAGGCCATTTAACTGCGTGGTTGTGATATATTTGTCTGTGTGTATGTGTAAATTGTCCGCCGGACAGGGGAGGTGCTGTCCGATTTTCTATTGGAACAGCGGCTCCCGGGTCTCGGGGCGTGACACAGGGGATTGATGACATTAATTTTTATGATGAGTGTCCTATTTGTTTGTACTTTGACTTTGATGCATATGTCTTGCATCTTGATATTTCTATGCATGTCTATTTTACTTGCGTATGCTTATTGTTGATGCTATGCTGTACTATCTGCATATTTAATACATAGCTATGTTCATGCTTATGTTGTCATGCTCATATGATACATATGCTTGTTTTGTCATGCCTATATCTGTTTGTCATATGTATTTATATGCTTATCAAAAATCAATCAAATCTTTATTGTTTTGGGATACCCTTAGGGTTGAGGGGGAGTATGGTTTAAACTTAATATCCCTTCTAGACCCCTTTTCGGTGTTCGACAAAGGGGGAGAGTGTTGGTTGGTTAAGTTTAGGATGATTATATTGTAGGGGGAGGATCTTGATTCCCCTATGATTCTGGAAGTTGAGAAATTGATTGAGAATCCCTAAACTTAAAATCGGATTGTCAAACAACAAAAAGGGGGAGATTGTTGATGCAGTCTGACCCTGATTGTTGTTTTGGTGTTGACATCGATTTTAGTTTAGGTTGATTATGATGATTATGATTAAGTCCTGGTCGGGGATTAGACATGGTATGGAAAATCCTAGCTTGGAGGGCTAGGTGTTGGAAAATCCTAACCTAGAGGGTTAGGTGTTGAAAATCCTAGCTTGGAGGGCTAGGTGTGTGAAAAGTCCTAATTCGGAAGAGGTGGGTGAAAAGTCCTAGCTTAGAGGGCTAGGTGAAAAGTCCCAACGTGGAGGGTTAGGTGAAAATTCCCATCTTGGAGAGTTAGGTGAAAAAGTCCTGGCTTGGAGGGTCAGGTCCTAGCTTGGAGGGCTAGGTTTGGAAAGTTCTAATCCGGAAGAGTTGGGTGAAAAGTCCTAGCTTGGAGGGCTAGGTGAAAATTCCTAGCTTGGAGGGCTAGGTGAAAAGTCCTAACTTGGAGGGTTAGGTGCAAATTCCCAACTTGGAGGGTTAGGTGAAAAATCCTTGGCTTGGAGGGCTAAGGTGGATGAAACCCTAGCTTGGAGGGCTAGGTTGGAGCCCCTGGATCGGTTTGGTGATCGATCAGGGAGTTGGCACGGTGCTCCTTCGTGGATCGGTCTGGTGACCAATCCAGCGATTACTGATCGGTCTGGTGACCGATCTGGGAGTATGCGTTTCACCCATTGCTTTGCTCCTGATCGGTCTGGTGACCGATCAGGGAGCAAACAGTGAGGTTGAGTTCCCTTGCTGAACTACTCCTGATCGGTCTGGTGACCGATCAGGATCACTGTGCAGATCGTTCTGGAGAACGATCCAGCATCGCAGGTTCCTCTCTAAGATCGATCAGGACGGAGCCTGATCGGTCTGGTCACTACCTGATCGGTCTGGTGACCGATCAGGAGGTTTCCTGATCGGTCCGGTGATCGATCAGGAAGTCTGGACTGCGAAGCTCAGAAATTGCCCGATAAAGGGGTGGATCGGTCAGGTGATCGATCCACAACCTGAGATCGGTCTGGTGATCGATCCAGGAGAGTCCCAAAGAAATCGCGATTTCTAATTGAGCGTTGGGGACCGATCAGGACGGAGCCTGATCGGTCTGGACCCAGCCTGATCGGTCTGGTGACCGATCAGGAGGCTCTCTGATCGGTCCGATGACCGATCACTTTAATTCAAAATGCACTGTCAGACGCTCTGATCGCGTCTGAACGTATCCGATTCTCTACGCTTAACTTCTGATTCTTGATTTACTGAGTGATATGTTGTTCTAATACTCTGATCAAGCTGCAGGTGACAGGGAAGGATTCAAACACTCAAGGAGAAGTCAATGGAGGCTTTCCTTGGAGCAGGTTTGTCCGTTTTCCATCTCAGATTGCAACGGCTGGAGCTGCAGACTGGAGCTTGGCTGAGGGGAGCTCAGGAAGTCCAGGGAGGGCTCAGTGGTAGCTGGCGTTGGCAGGGAAGCAGCTGGAGGCTGCAGGAGATGCTGTCACCTGGTGCTGAGTGGAGAAACAAAAGGGCGGAAGAAGGCTTCGTTGAAGCAGAGTTCGAGAGTTCTAGAGTTCGCGAACTGAGTTCTTGCTGCACCTTTGTGTTCTCCATATCTTGCTTGCGTGTTCTGAAGTTCCATCATCTTGTACAAGCAACTACAATCTGTGAAGCAACCATTCATTACTTGAGCGCTTGAAGGAGGGAACAAGAAGCTCCGAGTCCAACAGCGAGAAGACACGAGGAGAGGGCTCTTGCGTGAGATCGTCGCTGGGTGGAGCTCTGAGGGAGCTTGCTGTGTTCTTGTCTTTGCTAAGTGCTAAGTAAGATCTTTCTTGTTGTTTTATTGTGCTTAAACATATATCTGTGATTGAAACGCTGTGGAGAGGTTTCTCCACCGAGAATGAGGTTGTTTTCTATCCGGTGATAACCGGGGCTTGATTTGCCGACGATCAAGAGATCGCCCACCGTAAGGGCACGCCAAGGAGTAGGGGCAAGTTATCCCCAAACCTTGTAAACCCTCCTTGTTAGCGATCTTGCTAGTTGTGTTTGTTTGCCTTCGTTTTCTGTTTTTGTTTTCTGCACTGCTTTGTTTCCATTGTTTCTTCCGCTGTGCTACTGATAAGGTTGAGTGTAGAAATTTGTTAAGTACCAAAGGTCAAAGTGTTTGGCTATATTCACCCCCCTCTCTAGCCATCCGGGTTCCAACAGGGATGACCAAAGACCAACTAATCAATGTTGGTCCCTTTACAAGCGCCAAGGATCTATAGAACAAGCCTATCGAACTCCATGAGGGCACCCGGGACTCGAGGATAGCCAAGAGGGACTTATTCCTCAACCAGCTCCAAAATCTTACCATGAAGGAATAGGAAACGGTAAGTGAACTCCATGTCCGATTCAAAGAGATATTGAACGGTCTCCACTCCATTGATGAAGAAGTCGAGAACCGCGACCTTGTGAGGTATGTGCTAAAAACCTTTCCAAGGAATGTCTTGTGGTCATCCATGGTGGATGCCTACAAGGTTTCCAAGGATTTGTCAATAGTTAAAATAGACGATTTATTTTGTGAAATGGAGCTCCATGAAATTGCTAACAAAGGCCCCAAGGAGAAGGGGATTGCAATTGTGGCAGGGGAAAAGACCAAGAAGAAGAAGGAGAAGGAGGTCTCTTCATTTTCATCTGAGTCCGAGTCCGAGGAGGATGGTAGCGAGTCATCTTTATCCGAGATGGCTAATTTCGTAAGGAGGATGATGAGGAAGAGACGACGCTATAAAGGGAAAGATAACCCTAGTGAAGTTAAAATTAATAAGACTAATGTTACTTGCTTTGAGTGTAGCAAGAAAGGACATTACAAGAGTGAATATCCAAAGTTAAAGAAGAAGGAGGAGAAGTCAAAGAAGAAGAAAAAGGCTTTAAAGGCCACGTGGGATGAAACTTCTTTTAGTTCATCCGAAGAAGAAAAAGAGGAAAAGAGTACTCGCCATGTAGCTCTCATGGCTATTGAAGATGAGGAGAGCAGTGATGAATCCATGGACTCCTCAAATGCGGCTTCATCATCTTCGGATGATGAAGAGGTAATTTCTCCCGAATTAGACAAATGTTATAGAACTATTGCATGTTTAACTAGTTTGTTAAAGAAATCCAAGGAAAAGGTTAAATCTTTAAAAGTAGAAGTAGAACAATTGAAATCCTCTAAGGATGAGGATCTTGATGATTTGCATGTAGAAGTCTTAGAAGATGAAAACAAAGTCTTGAAGGGTGAGGTTGAGAGACTCAAGAGTCTTCTTGAGAAATTCTCAACTAGATCTAAGACTTTGGATATGATCTTAAATGCACAAAGGGCGGTTTACAACAAGGCCGGTATAGGTTACCGACCTAAAGAACCGACTTTTGTTTCCTTAATGTTTAGTACTCATGTTAGATCACCTAAGACTTCTAGGGTTCAAAAGAAAGTGGTCAAGGCATGGATGCCTAAGCCTTGCATTGTAGGTGTTATAGGTCCCAAGATTTGGGTACCTAAATCTTCTATTTTTCGTATTGTGTAGGCCTTAATTGAGGGGGAGCATCTATCAACTTGGTTCGTTGATAGTGGGTGCTTCAAACATATGACCGGTAATAGATCCTTGTTCACTACCCTACAAAGAAAAAGTAGAGGTAATGTATCTTTTGGTAACAATGGTAGTCTTAAGGTTGTAGGGATAGGAGACATTCAAATATCTGAATGTCTTAGGATTAAGAATGTCCTTCTAGTCAAGGGGATGACATTTAATCTCCTAAGTGTCAGTCAATTGTGTGATGCGGGTTACACAATTGATTTTCATTCAAGTCAATGCCTAGTTAGACAAAATGACACACTTGACACGGTACTAGTAAGGCACAAGAGTAGATAATATTTATCAAGTTTCTTTTAAAAGTGCTATTAATGCTTCTGTTAAGTGTTTCATGTCAAGAGAAGATGAGTCCACCCTTTGGCATCGGAGATTGGCACATGTGAACATGAAGAACATCCAGAAATTGGCCAACAAGGGACTAGTTCGTGGCTTACCAAACATCAAGTACGAAAAGGACAAGCTTTGTGATGCATGTCAAATGGGTAAGCAAACGAAATCTTCACACAAAGGTAAAAGCGCTGTAAGTACTGCTACCGCTTTGGATTTACTACACATGGACTTATTTGATTGTAGCACTATAATATCTTTGAATGGTAGTAGATATTATTTTGTGATCATTGATGATTTTACTAGATACACTTGGACATATTTTCTAAAATATAAGGATCAAACCCTAGATGTTTTTGGTTCATTTTGTAGAAGAATTGAAAATGAAAAATCAACAACAATTAAAACAATTAGGAGTGATCATGGAGGAGAATTTCAAAACCAAAGATTTTTAGAATTTTGTCAAGAGAGGGGTTATAGACATGAGTTCTCCACTCCTAAAACACCACAGCAAAATGGTGTTGTAGAGAGGAAGAACCGAGTCTTACAAGAGGCTGCACGAAGCATGCTCAATGAGTATTCTCTACCGAGTTACTTATGGGCTGAAGCTGTGAACACAGCTTGCTACGTGCAAAACCGAGTCCTCATACATAGGTTTCTAGTGAAGACTCCTCACGAACTTTGGTTTGGAAAACCACCTACAGTTAAACATCTTAGGGTGTTTGGGTGTAAGGTGTTTATTCTAAACACCAAGGACTATCTTGGAAGGTTCACAGCTAGAGCTGTCAATTTGGGTTGGGCCCGTCGGATTGGCCCGCCCCGCCAATCAATTTAAGCGGGGTGGGTTAGAATTTAAGCAACTCAAGCCCGCCGCGGGCCAACCCGCCTAGGCCCGCGACCCGCACGAGTCGGTCGTCGACGGGCTTGGGTCGACCCACGGGTTGTGAATCACATGTTAGTTAAGTTTTATAACAATTTATTATCTTTCTTTGTTATTATTTTGAAATAAAAAATAATATTTTTCATCACATGAGTACTCGTTTGTATCCATTTATATTTAAAATATATATTTTTAAATATATTTGATTGATGAAATCTAAATATATGATTTTTTTAATTTTTTAAAAATATTTTGATGGCCCGCGGGTTGGCCCGCCTAATCCACGGCCCGCCTTGGATTGGGTTGGGTTGGGGATTTTCCAACCCGCCTAGATGACGGGTCGACCTGCCCCGCCCCGCCAAATGGCCGGCCCGCCATGGGCCGACCCGCCCCGCCACGGATTGACTCGTTTGACAGCTCTATTCACAGCAAAAGCTTATGAAGGGATACTGGTCGGGTACTCCCTCGTCAGCAAAGCTTACCGAGTCTATAACAAGAAATCTAAATTAGTTGAAGAATCTTCTGATGTTGTTTTTGAGGAAATTCCAAAAGCAATTGAACAATCATAAGATGTAGAAGGAGTTCAATTCGAACTTAGGAAACTAGGTTTGAATGAAAGTCCAAGTGTTGTAGATGGTGCTGATGAATCTGATGATGATGAGCCTAGATAATACATAGATCAGCCGGATCCTGAGGCTGAGCCTGTGTCTAGTGACACCATCCAAGAAGCACCTCTAACACCAAGGCAAACTAGGTTAGTCTCTAGTCATCCCCAAGACCAAATTGTTGGAAACATCCATCATGAGGTTAGGACTAGATCATTCTTTAGAAATGAGGCTAATGAAGTTGCCTTAATTTCAGAAATTGAACCTAGGAAAATTGACGAAGCATTACATGATCCCGATTGGATCATTGTCATGCAAGACGAATTAGGTCAATTCGAGAGAAGCCAAGTTTGGGACTTAGTCTCTAGACCTAAGAAGACCACCATTATTGGAACCAAATGAGTCTTCAAAAATAAATTAAACCATAAGGGAGAAATTGTAAGAAACAAGGTACACTTGGTAGCCAAGGGCTATAGTCAAGTTGAAGGCCTTGATTACGATGAGACCTATGCTCCCGCGGCACGATTAGAATCCATCTGATTGATGCTTGCATTTGCAGCACATAGAGGTTTCAAACTCTATCAAATGGATGTTAAATCGGCCTTCCTAAATAGTTTCATAAGAGAAGATGTCTATGTCGAACAACCTCCGGGGTTTGAGAATTCCAAATTTCCAAACCACGTGTTCAAGCTCAAGAAGGCGCTTTACGGCCTTAAACAAGCACCTCGGGTTTGGTATGAGCGATTGTCAACATTCCTAATTGAAAAAGGCTTCGTGAGAGGACAAATAGACCCTACACTATTTCTACGAAGAGATGGTGACAATATCTTTATAGCGCAAGTATATGTCGATGACATAATTTGTGGCTCCAACAACAAGGGCTATTTGAATGAATTTATTGGGCACATGGAGAGTGCATTCGAGATGAGTCTAATGGGAGAGTTGACTTTCTTCCTTGGGCTCGAAATCAAACAAACTCGAGATGGAATCCATGTGCACCAATCAAAATACACTCAAGAGATGCTCCGAAAATTTAACATGAGTGACTCTAAAGAGGTAACCACTCTCATGGCGACAAACACGAGATTAGACAATGATGAGAGTGGTAAGCCCGTTGACCTAACTCAATATCGAAGCATGATAGATAGTCTGCTATACCTTACAGCTAGTCAACCTGATATACTTTTTGCTGTGGGTATGTGCGCTAGGTATCAAGTCTGTGCCAAGGAATCTCATTTGATTGCCGTTAAAAGAATTCTGAGATACCTTAAGGGCACAATTGGAGTAGGTCTTTGGTACCCCCGTACCGAGTCATTTGACTTAATTGGCTACACCGATTCAACTATGCTGGGTGCAAGTTGGATCGGAAGAGCACAAGTGGGGGTTGTCAATTCTTAGGATCATCGTTAGTTAGTTGGTTAAGTCGGAAGCAACATTGTGTTGCTCTCTCACTACAACAAATATGACTTTCCGCAGCGTATCATTGACAGCACATATTTATGGCGCGCTATTAATAATAGTTTTCGCAGCGCGCCAAATAAAACGTGCTGCGGATACTATAATATGTTTATAAATAACAGCATGCAAAAATAATAAGCTATCAAATATAATTTTAACAGCGCTCTGTGTACGCTATTAATATTAATTAATAATTGAGTATCTACAGCATGCATGATGCGCTGTTAAAATTAAGTTTAATAGTGCATTCGCAGCATGCCACAGATACGCTGTTAAAAATTTAATTTAATATAAAAAGGAATGTTAAGGGTTTTTGTTTTCTAAACCTATCCACCTCTTTGCGCTAAAACATTCCCGCACGAAATCGCCGAAATCGAAACACATCCTCGCTCCATCTTCGCACGAAATCGCCGCACATCCTCGCTCCATCTTCGCATGAAATCGCCGCACATCGCCGCTTCATCTTCTCCGCACAAGCATTTCCTCTCCGCACACAGTTCGCACTAGGGTTTCCTCACAGCACAAGAAGTTCGCACAAGGGTTTCCTCGCCCCACAAGAAGTTCGCACAAGGGTTTCCTCGCAAGTTCGCACAAGGAGTTCCTCGCCCCACAAGAAGCTCGCACAAGGGTTTCCTCGCCTTTCCATCTTCGTGCCTCACAAAGGTCTCGCCGCAAAGCCCTCACGGTCAGACCTAATTTGAAGCTTCTCCCCCATTTCTTCAAGGTATGTCTCTTCTCCTCACGATCAAACTTAATTTGAAGCTTCTCCCCCATTTCTTCAAGGTAATTTGAAGCTTTTTCGTTTTTCTGAAAGATATAATAACTTCTATAGGAACTGCAAGTTAAAAAGAATGCAAATAGCGTTCATCAAGACATTGTCATGAACATGATGAACATTACTTGTGACCAATATGTTGTTCGGATATAAAAGGTCAATTTAAGAGATCATAAATACAAATGTTGTAGATCTGGAAAATGCCCATGGACAAAGTCAATTTGTTAAAACTTAGTTTGGCTTTCAAAGTCATCTTATCATATTGCTTTATGATAAGTGTGTGCTTTTTAGTAATAGTTGAAATGATCTAATTTGTTTGGATGCTGATAACATGCTTGTTCTTTTACTAGCTTAAATGAAATTCATGAAACTAAATATATCTAGTTTAGTAACTTCAACATGGAAGAATTAGGAAGCTAATGTTCATTAATCTAGACAAGTGTTTAGCTTTTCCTCTTGTATCACATTAATATGGCTTAATCTAGAGGAGCATTTTGATTGTCCTTTTGTGAATTATATCGCCTTAATTTAGAAGGGTCACTTTGTGGTGTACACTGTGGATGGCACAAGGTTCATGCTCCCTCTTGCATTCCTGAATAGCAATCAGATTGGCGTGCAGTAGAGCTTTCATGGAGTATATCATCTCTTTGCTCTATAGGCGTGTGTTTAGTGAAGTGGAGAAGGTCTTGCTTGCCTCCATTGATGCGAACCGGTGCTCGGTTTCGGTTGAGCCATCTTGGAAAAGAAGTGCATGTGTTTCCAATATCATTTTTCTCTGGATCTAACATGGCTTTTGAACTATGGTTTTGGCACCCTTGATAGTTAGTTACCATGTAAAATAATATGGAAGGGGATAATTGCTTTTTGGTTGAATTTTCTTTTGATTTTTAAATAGTGAAATTAGTTTAAAAAGATTCAATTTCTAAGAAAACAAATGCACAGATACTGGAATGATATGTTCTTTTTTCCAAGATGTGCCTGGTTTTGGTTAAATTGCATGTTCATTTTCTATGTAATTTCTAATATCATTTTCAAACAGATATGCAGATCTGAAGAACAATCGCTTGACGAACTATACATTTAGTTTTGATCAGATGTTGAATGACAAGGTATCTTATTTTTTACTCTGCCTATGGTTATATTGTTAAGCTAATATAGTTTCTAGGTCTGATTGAATACTTATATCACTTTATTCCTTTTGTTATTTTTCCATAGAATTTTAAAGTTTTTTTTTAACTTAAGCTATTAATTTGTCTAGATCCAATTCATTCTAAAGACCCAATAGTCCTTGGTGTTGTAGATCTGTGAAAATATCACGAACCAAATTTCTGTTTGTTGATTTTTGATTGCTTTCTTAATCGTTGTACACTTGAACTAGAAAAACATACATGATCATCAACAATATGCTTTCAAAGTTGATCTGATATTTTTGTTACCGATGGATTCTCTGTCTTGTATATTTTTATTTTTACCTTTATTGTTCAGTCTTTTGTACGCTATATGTTATTTGAACAGGGAAATACTGCTATCTACCTTTTGTATGCACATGCTTGGATATGCTCCATCATTAATAAATCTAGTAAATACATAGAAGAATTAAAAAAGGCAAGTACTTATATGACTTGGAATCCGTTTGTTCTTGTTTATAGTTTTTGCACAATTGAAACTGTCTCGTGTTGTTTTTACAGATAGGAAAAATTGTGCTGGATCATGTTTTTACAGCACAATTTTCCCTCACAAATCTACATACTACACATGTTCAACAGTTGATCTTCAATTACAAAAAGTGTAAACTTTCTGAAGCAATAGTTGATCCACATACCGACCTCTTTGAATGACATGCAAATCTACATACTACACATGTTCAACAATTGATCTTCAATTACAAAAAGTGTAAAATTTTTGAAGCAATAATTGATCTTCAATTACAGCATAAGCAAACTAGTCAAATAAATTCCCTAGTATGTTAATGTTGCAAGAAAATTTTCTTCATACCACATACCTACCTCTTTGAATTGTCTCATCTTACTTCTCATATTAGATTTTACAAATTGAAGTTCCATAAATGTTACATTTTGAAGTACATGTAGTTTTTTGAATTGTCTCATCTTACTTCTCATATTAGATTTTACAAATTGAAGTTCCATAAATGTTACATTTTGAAGTACATGTAGTTTTTTTTAACTTTTGTTTATTTACTTTAATTTCTTCAGATTTTGACTGGATCCATCATGGGAGGTATACTTTAAGAATTGTCATGTTTCATTCTCTATTCTTTTCATTCTATTTCATATTTATTTATTCTCTTCGTTCATTGGTCTTATTGAATATTTTGTTTCTTTGTATCTTTATCAGAAATACTAGTCATCTATTATTTTGAAGTGGATATTGGGGTTTTGAGAAAATCAAAGCTAAGATGAAAGCCTTGAGGATGACATGAATATTGGTAGCTAGTGGAACACTATTGGTGGCTAGTGAGAACGACATGACAATGTTGAGATGTCTTGAGATGAAGGCTATGATCACTCTTTTAATTTTTGTCCTATATTGTTTAGGGTCATTTGTTGTATTTCTTTGATAGTTAGTGATTTATATTTTTTTGTAAAATATTTGGAGTTGACTTATTAAGATTTACGAGCTTTGTAAAATAATTATGAGATGAATAAAAATTAGATATCCGTATTAAGATTAAATTTGGATCATATATTTTAAATAAATAGTATTGATAATTATATAGTGTTGATAATTAATATGTGTGATATTTATTTATTTTTATTTTTATATGCTATTATTCACAGCGTGTAGTTGTGTGCTGTGATTGCTATTATTCGCGGCGCACGGTCGCGTGCTGCGATTGCTATTATCCGCGACGCGCGGTTGCATGCTGCGATTGCTATTATCTGTAGCACGCGGCCATGCACTGTCAATGTGTTATGACTTTTAACATCTTGGAGTTGTGCAGCATACAATGCGTGCTGCGGATAGAATAATTGCGCGCTGTAGATAGTCATATTTGTTGTAGTGTCTCCACGACCGAGGCAGAATATATCGCCATGGGAGAGAGTGTATCACAATTGTTGTGGATGATTCACACACTAGAGGACTATGGATTATCCTACAAGGGTGTGCAATTGTTGTGTGACAACATAAGCACGATAAACCTAACAAAAAATTCAGTCCATCATTCAAGGACCAAGCACATTGAAGTGCGTCACCACTTCATTAGGGATCATGTTGCTAGAGGAGATATTGTACTCTCACATGTAGAGTCAAAATCGAACCTAGCAGACATTTTCACTAAACCACTCCCCGAGAATGAATTTAGCTTCTTACGGAGGGAGTTGGGAATGTGTCGCACTTCATAGGATTGAAAAGAAAACAAAACCCTTCATGATCATTTCAAATTGTTGGGGAACAATTATTGGGCAACTTGGGGACATCTCACACAAACTATAAGGTTTAACAAAATATTTTTGTTTGCTAGAAATGGGGTGAGATTCTAGGATCAACCTAATTATTCAAAATGTTAATGCATCCCTTGAGAAATTAGGTTGACGAGATAATAATCATTAAGTTGACCAAGTATGGGAAAAAACTAATGCATAATACATGTGTATTTGACTCCATGATCATACTTGGACATTCCAATCAAGGAAACTTGATTGGAGACTTATTTTGATATAAACTTGTTTCAAATTGGATGTATGTTTTGATTGATTATGACTTCATTGGTTGGGTTCTTGTTTTTACAACGGAGAGGTTGTTAAATCCATAAGGACTTTTGATTCTTGTTAAGGAATCAATTCTAGTCGAAGGAACACCTCCAGGATCGATAAACATCCATCTAA
Organism: Boesenbergia rotunda; assembly: GCA_024364735.1. Classification (NCBI taxonomy): domain Eukaryota; kingdom Viridiplantae; phylum Streptophyta; class Magnoliopsida; order Zingiberales; family Zingiberaceae; genus Boesenbergia; species Boesenbergia rotunda. Next base: position 96,999 of record JAGFNQ010008929.1, on the reverse strand, counting down.
TGGTTTCTGATATCGAAAGAGAGTCTGAAACTGAAGTTTCTGAAACGTATCCGATAGTTTCTGATTTCTGATCGGTCCACAGACCGATCAGTGAGCTCACAGAAAGTTCACAGAGCTTTCTGTTCGATTCCTGATCGATCCACAGACCTATCAGGGACCTTCCTGATCAGTCACCGGACCGATCAGGAGTTGGCCTAATCGGTCGTGAAGACCGATCAAGCAATTTCGCGAGAAAACACGAAAATCTTTTGCCTTGGACTCGTTCGGTCCACTAACCGATCTGGCCACCTAGTTGATCGGTCCACCGACCGATCAGAAGGTTCACAAAAATCTCGCAAACTCTCTTTTCGCTCCCTGATCGATCGGCAGACTGATCAGGGGCTTCCCTGATCGGTCACCCGACCGATCAAGACCCAGCCAGACCGATCAGGAGGTTCCCTGATCGGTCTGGGTGCCCCTAGATAGAACGGTGATCTGATCGATTGCAATAACTTCGGTTGGTGGATCGGTCCACCAACCTATTAACTCCTTACCCTTATACCTCCAAGCCCTAGTCGACCCCTCATTCTGCGCAAATCGCACATTGAGAACTTTCTCTTTTCTTCCCGCGAGGCCTGCGCGAGCTCCTCTTCTTCTTCCTGCGTGAGACCATTCCTCCCTTTCACCGTGAGCTTTTGGTGAACTCCACTCCTTTGCGAGTTTCTGCAACTCCTTGAGACACGATCTAGTCTTCTGTGCGAGCACTGTGCAAGCTCCTGAGGTTCTCATCTTCTTGCGCAACCTCTTGCGCAACTTCTTCTTGCGCAACTTCTTTGCGCAATCTGTGGACTGAGCAAGAGTTCTGCGGGTGCAACCTTTGAGTTTTCTCTCCCAATCGACCAACCGAATGGCACCTAAGTAAGATTTCTTTTGTTTTACCTTGTTGATTACTTCATAAATCATGATTTTTGGAAGCTAACCATGTTGTTTCAACTTGTGGTGTGTTCTTATCATCTTTTGTCGTGGCCTTCTCTTATCAAATGGTTGTGTGTTGGTCTGTGTGTTGGTCATGTTTCATTTCTGTTTACCATGACCTTGATCATATTCAAATCTGTTGCCGTGTGTGCCATTGATTATATCATCTCCTGATCAAAATCTTATGTGACCTAAACCTCACTGATCAAATCATGTTCATTTGATTATTGATCAAATGTTTCACTGATCAAAACTTTTGTGTGCCCTTGACTTCGCTGATCGGTTTCATCCTTGTGCCATGCACTTCAACAATTGAATGTTAACAATTCCAATTTGTTGCCGTGATCCCTGATCAATTCCAACCCTTAGGAAATCTTCTAAAGGGAAAGAACCCGCCGAGGGGACCTCAAAAGGAAAAGGTCCTTCATCCTCTACACCTTCACGTAGGCCTCAACCTTCATCTAGTTCTCGATTTCCTAATGTTGCCTTCGAACAAGCTTTTCAAACTAAAACTTTCAAACTTCTCCCGTGTAGATCGATAGATAGGCCCTTCTTATATGAGCATTGTCCCTCTATTAAAGAGGTTCTTGACTTCTACAACCTTGACTTTTTCCTATCTCTCGAGAGAACCATCAACCTTGACCTTGTATCAGAATTCTATAACAACCTCCAACCGGGACCACGAGGGAGTTTCGAATTTACAACTCGGGTAGCCAAGACAAATCTCGACTTTACCTACAGAAATTTTTCTGAATTTCTTGGCGTTTGACGATCGCCAAATGTCTATTCTTTCTACCCTGAGCTCCAAGATCCTTTGCTGTCTCCATTTGAGGGAGTCACCACGACTCCATCTATGTGCACTTTTTGGGGCACCCTAGGCCGGATGGCCTCAATGAGTTAGGACCTGATTTTCCTACTTTTGCTGCCCTTCGGCTTTCTCCTATTAATTATATTCTATTCAAGATCATCACCCAATGCATTCTGCCCATAACTTCAAAACCCCTTGCTGAGATCCGCCCTTACCATTGCTTGATGCTCTACGGGATGCATCGCCTCCTCGATTTTGACATCACGGCGTGCATTCTCGGTTCCATCGAGACCTATAGTCCCAGTCGTCGCACCGTTTACATGCCTTTTGGTCACATTATTACCGACTGGCTTCAGTCAGTCAGTATTGATGTGACCAAGGGCAGGACCAAGCCCATGGTTCGACAGGATTGCCGACTTGGCAAACGCGCGTTTGCCAAGTCTGGCATCATTGTTGGACCTCAGGACCAGGGCCTTCGGTGGAAGGATAGGAGAGGCTTGGGGGAGTTACCAGGGGCAGCCCACGTCCAGGTACCAGCAGCTCCGGTTGTACATCAGGAGGCGCCCGCTGCAGCCGACTACGAGTACGAGTCGGATCCTGATCTCCGGTGGCAGGTCGCAGAGCTAGAGCAGACCATACAACAGCTTCAAGTGTCCGAGCTCTGGCGACAGGGGATCAGCTCTGAGGTTCAGTCTATCGACCGCAGATTACTCACGATAGAGTCCGACGTCTCTGGGATTCGTTCCGAGCACCATGCATGGGTTGAGGAGTGGCACGTTTGGGCAGCTGGTCATCCGTACCAGCCTACATTTTCTGGATTTGCGCCCACCAGCAGCACTGCTCCAGGGAGCTTCCTACCGGATGATGACACATCCTACGATCCCATGCAGTCTGACGACCCACCAGCTGAGGGTTGATTGTTTGCTGTATTCTGACTTTGATTTATGCTTCCATGATTTGCTATGTATAACTGTCTGCTGGATGTTATGTATGACTGCTACTTTCTGCTTTTGATGTTAATATTTATTTTCATATGACGCATATGTATATTCTGTCTTGCTTTATCTTTACCATATGTTATTCATATGCTTTCTTAATCATATCCTTTGTTGTTTTTGGGAAAGACCCCAGGGTTGAGGGGGAGGTATTTTTAAACTTAACAACCAGTCTACACCCTTTTCGGTGTTTGACAAAGGGGGAGAGTGTGGTTAGTTAAGTTTAGGATGAGTACGAGTATAACTATTGTAGGGGGAGGACTCTAATTCTCCTACGATAGTGAAATTTGTTACAATTGATTTCAAATACTTAATCTTAAAATCGGGATGTCAAACAACAAAAAGGGGGAGATTGTTAATGCAGTCTGACCCTGATTGTTGTTTTGGTGTTGACACCGATTTTAGTTTAGGTTAATAAGTTGAGTCTGGTTTAAGTCCTGGTCGGGGACTGGGCACGACTCTCGGTGAGTGAAGCTGGGTTACGGAAACCCTGGTGAGTGAAGCCGGGTCCTGGTGAGTGAAGCCAGGTGATTGAAAACCTCGGTGAGTGAAGTCAGGTCCTGGTGAGTGAAGCCGGGTCCTGGTGAGTGAAGCCAGGTGATTGAAAACCCCGGTGAGTGAAGCCAGGTGATTGAAACCCCGGTGAGTGAAGCCGGGTCCCGGTGAGTGAAGTCAGGTGACTGAAACCCTGGTGAGTGAAGCCAGGTCCTAGCTAGGGAAGCTAGGTTGAACGAAGTCCCGGTAAGTGAAGTCGGGCACGAAGTCTTGGTCCGGGGGACCGAGCATTGCGTGTACTGGTCGGAGAGGGCACGTGAGCTCGTTCTCTGGGACCAGGATGAGTCAGAGAAGACTAGGGAGGCTGTTCTCTTGACTCAGGGCTATTTTGGTCGGAGCTGGATCCGTCTGGAGACCGATCAGGGAGTTGGCACGAACTCCCTATTGTAGATCGATCTGGTGACCGATCCAAAGAAGTCTGATCGTTCTGGTGAACGATCAGAGGGAGAGCCAAATGCTTCTGTTCGGCTCCTGATCGTTCTGGTGAACGATCAGGGAGAGAACAGAATGTTTATACTTTGTTACTGATCGTTCTGGTGAACAATCAGGGAGAGGTCAGTAGATTTCTGTGAGAAATTGGGTCGGACGCTTGACCGATCAAAGTGTTGCGACACTGCTCATCCCGACCGATCAGGAAGGCTCCTGATCGGTCAAGGAGTGTCCTGATCGGTCACCAGACCGATCAGGGCACAACCTGATCGGTCAGGTGATCGATCAGGGCTTTTGGCCTGCGAAAGCTGGGGAAAGCCCAGCAAGTGTTGGATCTGTCCGGTGACCAATCCACATCTGTGATTAAAAGTCCGCGATCCCTGTGGACCGATCAGGTTGAAACCTGATCATTCAGGGCTTTCCCTGATCGGTTTGGTGACCGATCAGGGTTCTCTCTGATCGGTCCGGTGACCGATCAGTAGCTGAAAACTTTAATTCAAATACGCTATCAGACTTCTGATCGTTCTGATTTCGCCCTGATTTCCTCTGCTATTATTGATTCACGTTTGATTTCATTTGCTAAACGTCTATTAAGTGTGCAGGTGATGCAGGGATGATTTCAAACATTGGAGGATGGTCAATTGAGATCTTTCGCTACGACAGTTTTGGCTGTTTTCCCTTCGCAGGATACAACGTCTTCTGGCGAACGGCTGGGAAGCTGACTTGGGGCTCGACTGGAGATGGTTCAGGGAGTCCAGAAGAGGTCAGGGATAGCTGGGCTGTTGCAGATGAGGAGCTGGTGAGCTGCAGAGGAGCGTCTGTGACCTGGCGATGAGAAGCAGGTTAAGTGCTCTCTGGCGAAGAAGAGAAGGAACTCTTCAACAAAGCTCTCTTGCGAATAACTCTGATCACTTGTGCATCACTTGAGCTACCTTCTGTTTTCTGAGAAACGCTAAGCATCTTGAAAGCTTTGAGCCAGTGGAGAAATTTGCGATCAGCAGGCAGACACCGCGAGAAGGAAGAGCTAAGTGAAGGCTCTTGCCAGGATCTTGCTGTGATGTGAGTTGTGCTTTGTAAACTGTCTCCTTCGTGTGCTTTGTAAGCTTTCTTTGTCTCTGTGCTGTATTTCCATCATTCTCTTGAGACTATCTGTGTGGAGAGGTTTCTCCACCGAGAAGGAGGTATTTGATATCCGGATTTTCCGGGGCTTGATCTGTCGACGCTCAAGGGATCGCCCACCTCACGGGCACGTCAAAGAGTAGGGGCTAGTTATCCCCGAACCTTGTACATCCTCGTGTTAGAGTTTGTGATTTACGTTTTTAGTTTTATGCTAGTTTCTGCATTTCTGCATTTCTCTGTATTTTGCTTCCGCTGTTGCTGCTAACCCTTAAGTGCAGAAATCTCAAAAAGAGTTCAAATTTCTGTGTCTGGCTACATTCACTCCCCCTCTCTAGTCATCCAAGCACCAACAATATGTAAAAAGTTTTCCCTCCAAATTTCTTACTTTTTCAGTCATCATAATTTATTTCTTTTATGTTAATCCTCATAATTTATCTCTTTCGTATTGATCCTAAAAGGATCTGTCAGGGATGTTAGGGGCTCACCTTTTGTCACTTGAACACGTTCAAGATTAGGCTTTGAACGTGTCACATTGGCTCTACATATTCGTTGAACATTAAATGAACGGGCTAATATTGATGTTTTTAAGTAGGTATTAATAGTTTGTCTGCAATGAACATGTAGTTAATGTACCGATATTGTTATTTTAAAATTTAGGAATTAAAATCTGATATATCCCGCCCTCTCCGTTAACCATAATATCCAACTTAATAATTTTCGTGTTTCACACAAATGAATTAACAGAGACGTTAGGTATTCATCTTTTAAAAATATATTAAATTCAATTAGTACCGAAATGTCCATAACAGATATTTTGGGTGTTTTGTGTTTTGACATTAATTAATAGGAGTCATTTAAAAAATAATAAACATCATAAGTATTTTAGAAATTATATTTTTCTATAATTTTGTATGTGATTTAATACAATGAAAAATAATAATAAACATGGGATATTCAAGTTTAGAGCCGATTAATTTTGGAAGATTCGGCCCATGGAATATTTTAAAATAAAAAATATTTTAAAAAATAGAATGTTCATAGATGGAATAAATTTTTAATAAAAAATAAAAAATATCATTTTCTCATTAAAAAACTATATCTTATATTGTTTATCCTTTCTCATTTTATTTTATTTTGTACGCACGACCTTCACGTGTTGTCCTGTGTCCATTTAATTTCTTTTGCTGCTCCCGAAATTATGATGCATCGGTAGGATAATTAATCCATGATTCAATCTCGGATTAAGATATATTTTATAGAAATTTTTTTCTTTTAAAAGAAATTTCTATATCGTACATCGCGAGCCCCTGGGCTATGGTAGACTCATAGAATGATTTATCAATAAGAGACGAATTCTTGTAACTTCTCCAAATAAGAGACGAATTCTAAGACGTTGAACTTCTAGATCCTCCAAGACGAACGTATTTTTTTAAGTTCGAATCGATGATCCTAGGCCTGTCTGCCGGATCCAAAAAATTAAATATATATATTGTCCACCGCGAGGTACTGGACCAATATTTTGTTTTCTTAAATTTCTCTAGCCGAATCGCCCACGTGATCGTCTTCAATGGCTTCTCCTCTGCTTCTTCTCCTCTTCCTTGCCGCCGCCAATCCCGCTGACGCAGCCGCCTGCTTCTCTTCCATATTCAGCTTCGGAGACTCGATCTCTGACACCGGAAACTACATCATATCTTGCGGCGCCACGCCCGACCCCGTCGGCCACCCGCCTTACGGCGAGACTTTCTTCCATCGCCCCACCGGCCGCTGCTCCGATGGCCGCCTCATCGTCGACTTCCTCGGTAAAATTCTCCGTCTCGATGCTGATTTAAATATTCCCAATTAATTCCGGATTTTCCCCCTTTTTATGCCAGCGCAAGCACTTGGATTGCCTTTGGTGCCGCCGTATCTCGCCGGGGAGACCTCGGCGGAGGGAGCTAATTTCGCCGTCGTTGGTTGCACTGCGCTCGACAACGACTTCTTTCGATCGCTAGGGTTAGAGATTTCATGGAGAAATTACTCATTGGGAGTACAGATGGAGTGGTTCCGGCAACTGCTTCCCTCGATCTGCTCCTCTTCCTCAGGTCAAAATTCCATCTTTTTGCTCGATTTCGATCGATTACACACCGTAATATCACAAAAATCGAATTTTTCGACTCAGAGTGCCGAAATCTCATGGCCAATTCCCTGTTCCTCGTCGGACAAATCGGCGCCAACGACTACTGCCAGAGTCTCCTCCAAGGACTAGCAGTGGAGGAGGTCAAAGCCTTCGTCCCCGACGTGATATCCGCCATCAGCTCCGCCATCACTGTATGCACGACTAACTCGATCAAATTTCATTCCAAAATCCAAACTTTGATTCGATTTTTAGGAACTGATCCGGCTCGGCGCGAGAACGCTGCTGGTTCCCGGAGGCGTCACGCTCGGTTGCCACCCCTTTTTATTAGACCACTTCCGGAGCAACGATGCTGGCGACTACGAGCCGGAAACAGGGTGCCTCAAGTTCCTGAACCAGCTCTCAGAGTACCACAACAAGCAGCTCCTGAGCGCGCTGGACCAGATCCGGCAAGCAAATCCCGACGCCGCCATCATCTACGCTGACTACTACAACGCTATGGTGGCCATGTACCGGAATCCGCGGCGCTACGGTGAGTGTCGGTTGCATCGATCAATTCCACGGAGTCGACGATAATTCCACTTATTTGCTCTCCGTCGGCGTAGGATTCAACAGGAACCCTCTGGTGGCGTGTTGCGGCGGCGGAGGAGAGTACAATTACAACGCGTCAGCAGTGTGCGGCGACGAGGCGGTGACGGCGTGCCGCGACCCGGAGGAGCACATTAGCTGGGACGGCATGCACTTCACCGAGGCTGGTTACTGGGCGGTGACCAGCGAGTTATTGGGCCAAATGACCGATCCTTCGTTGGCCCAAGTTTGCCCCCAAATCGACGCCAATTTCTCGGAGGGAATCCACACTTCGATTTAAGAGCTTCGGGCCATTAATAGACCAGCCAGAATAATAATTAATATTGCATTCGATATTAAATTATTATGCCACTAAAATCATCTTGATAGAAACTGCATAAAAGTTAAATTTCATATTAGAGAGTTTTCATCAATTTTCCCTAATAATAACAGTTGACCTAAATAAAAAAGAATAAAAATAAAAAGAGCTTAATTTGTCCATCAAATATTTTGCCAAAATACCCTTTGTAACACTCGATAATTACTGACTGTGACAATATACAATACTAAATAAAATACTAGTATAGCGAATAGCAGTCATTTTTTTATATTGATTTAAAGTGATTTTAATTAATTAAAAATTATTTTAATAAAATTTAATTATTTTAACCAAATTAATATTATAATATAATAATAATTAAAGTTTAAATAACTACTATAATGTAAAAAATTCATCTACTCACATTTAACTAAATTGACTCTAAATATGTTATAATAATAACATAATTATCGAGTAATTTTTATATAATTAACGATTAAAGGAGGAGAATTACGTTAGGTTATCAGTCAGCGTAAAAAATTATGACAAATATTCAATAAATGAATTCATTAAACTATTGTATTAATGCTAAGATATTTTTCGAAAAAAATATGTTACGGAGTCCGACTATAACGTCTCAATAAAAACCGCTACATCTCCAAAACTCGGGTGTAGTGCTAAATATATAAAGGTTTGCATTGCAGAGTCTGACTGTAACATCTTGACAAGGACTGCTACATCTCCATAATAACTTGGGTATAGTGTTAAATAGGCAAAAGCTCTCACACCCTATGTAAGACAAGAATAAACATTATAGAAAAACTAATAATCTGATATTTGTATATACTTAGACGACTAATAAATATCTCAGTTAGACGATGTAAAACTATGATAAATACACACATTAAACGAGAGAGAAAAAGGTCAAAAAAAGACTTAGTTTATAACAATAAAGTTAAATAAATTTTATTTAAATATATATAATAATATAATAGAGTACAGAAACCAATGACATAGAATGATCCATATAGTTAATTTCATCTAATGAGATAAGAATTAGTTATTATAACTGCTAAATGTCATTGGAATAATCAAATAAGAGATATTTTTAAAATAAAATCATTAATAGATGGGACGCCCTCGACATAGAAATGTAATACTCTTGCTCCCAATGACATCGTATCACATAACCCACAGATTAAAAAAATAAATATTAGTAATAATTATATTTTTATTGTTTAAATAATAATTATTCCTAACTGAGACTGATTGTTTGTTTCACAGAAGTTTCATTGCATGAAGATGGAACATGATGGCTGAACATGATCTCAGTTAAATTTAACTCTGTTGGTTGTCTCTAGCCAAACACCAACAGATTCATCCATCTTTCCATCCATACTGCTAAAGCTAGTAATCACTAAACCGAAAGAAACATCGACAGATTAAGCACAATCAAGCCGGAGAGGAAGCTCGAGCAAGCACCTGAAGCTTCTTACTCCTTAGGCCGAGCGAGCCACAGGGAGCTCAAGGCACGAAGACGCGAGAAGTAATCACTTATGGCGAGGAATGCCCGAGCAGACTGTCTGATAGTCAATATCCGATGCATTTGTTGTAAGGTTTGCTGCCGCAGATTGTCAGCCTGGAAAAAGTTGTCGAAACCCATAAGGTGGAAATCTTCTGAACTAGAACACTAGACTAGTTCCAACTTATAACAGACTTCATGGCTTTACCTGGCGAAGAAAGTTCTCCAGAGTTCCGAGTTTCCCCATGGCCATAGCCATCTGACCCATGTAATTTGCTACATTTCCTGATGATCCCGAGGGACCGAGAGAACTCGCCAATGTCTCGGCTAGGGACTGCTGCAAGGCTTCCATCCCCTGGGAGAGGGCATCCTCAGCCTGCTGCGATGACTGCTGGAGATTGCATATCCCCATCAATTGCTGATCTGTTAGAGGTTCGAGCTGGTTTGCAAGTAACTGCAGCATCATAGCTTACTCAATTAAACAATATGTGAAAGACGACAGCCAAAAAAGAGCTCCATTTCAAATGCATGCCTTTAGAAGTTCAGATGATCGGAAACCCCCGAGCCATAGGAAACATCTTTCAGCCGGTGTCTTCCACATTCCCGATAATATGTGAAAGACATCTGCCTTCGCAGCAATGCCCTTGAGCCTAAATATTTCCTCATAGTGTGCCATGATAGTATCAACGGTAACGCGTAGGTCGTTTTCACTAGCATGAGCATTAACTGCTGATCTCAGTTCATTTGTCTGTCGGTTGTGTTCTTCGAGCCATCGTGCATATTCAACATCAAAAGCCAATGCCCCTGCAGAGATGATTTAACACCCCATGATCATAAGACTCAGTTGAAGTCAATTCAACTAGATTGACTAGTTTTGGCACAACTTTAAGTCACTATATCAGTTAAGGATAGTTTTTCGGTTTGAGTTTCATGGATAAGGCGAATAGCCAGCATAAGGAAATTACCATTCCCGCCCATGCTATGTGATTGATCTCCTGAGCTAGAGATGAAAACACCCTGCAAAGGATCCAAATTACATATGACCCATATGTTTGCGGAAAAAGACCTGAATAGGACAGAGACGAAGATCCTCAGAACGGTCAATACCTGCTGACGAGCTCTTTGAAACTCCTGCTCAAGTTGGGTCAGCTTTACTCTACTGCTCTCTAGTTGTTGTACATAAGCCTTATAGCAAAGGAGAAAACAGGTTAATGCCCAACAATAAAGAGAGAAGTCACATGTTTGTGCAATTTTCTATCGAGCTTGTAACAAGGACATAGGCAACAAACCTTTTTCCTTAACCGACTCTTTCTGGCAGCTTCACGATTTTGTGCAAGGCGACGAAGAGTCTGCGCAGAAAAACCAAAGAACATATAATGGATAGTGTGCAACTTGGACTAATTATGTGGAAATTAACAGAAAATCTGAACATATTATTACCTTTTGATCGAGTGTTTTGTCTTTTGACCTATCGCTAGAATCAGAAGCTGCAACAGCAGCAAGATGACCATGTTCGAACTGCAAATTAGGAGAGATATCAAAAAAATTCAATAGCTAAAAAGTAAACTCTTTTTAATCTTATCAGGAAACAAAATAACATATTGCATTATAGAGTAGCAATTAATTCTCATAACCATGAATTCAAAATCGTCTGATGATCATTAATCAAACTATTGACAACTTGTCAATATGAAGTGATATATGGTTAGAACCACAAAGGAAAAGTTGACGAGTATGGTTTTATATGAGTGTATTGGTAAAGATGTAGAGCAAACTACTATGGGGAGCCTGCATGTTGCATCCACGAAAGCCTGCTATTTCCTTGTAGCTATAAGCAAAAAATGAGAGGGAGAGATCAGTATGAGATGGTTTGTTGGATAACTACTCCACTGGTAAGAGTAAACAAAGAGTTAAGGAAAGAAATCTGAACATAAGAATGAAGCTATGCCACTTAGAATAATTCCGTTAATATTCAAAATAATAATTTAGCTGCGGTTACAAATAAAAATACAAAATAGACCATGTTGCAAGTTACTTGACATGCCCTACATGCTCACATATATGAGGTATGGACAGAGGCATCCACCCTATATGAACTCGTAGAGGGCAGCAAAAGTAGGTCTAGAGAAAAGGAAAAATATGCACTGAAAAAGCAGAATACATGAAATTTCGTATCCTTTTTAAGAATGACAGTACACGAGAAAGAAATCTTAGTTTGGATGATGCAAAACATAATCCATGAAGGAAATTACTGAATCTCTATTTGAAAAGCAAAAGAGCAAAGACATTACCCTCTGATCTTTCTCATCAGTGTCCACATCTGTGGAGGTATCCGTCCTGGGACTACCATCTGCCATCATGGCAAAAGTGATGTGACTAGGTAGCGGACCCTTCTTATGTAGTGCTAATAACTCAAACAGTAGGCAGTTGGAATGTTTATGGCAGTAGAAATCCTGAAATCAGGAAACCGAAAATAAAGTGGAACTAGCTGGATGAATATAAAGCTGTTGTACAACTATGTGGGATCATGCTTTACCAAGAATACCTGATCGAGAAGGATCAAAATGAATGGCTTGATTAGTCATACACTTAGTTGCCACATCTGCATAAATGGCAAAGCATGAAAATGAAGCAATGACTTAAACTCCAAATTATTTGATATGCACTCCTCTACCACTCAACTCCACTGCTAAGAGATAAAACTAGATGCTAATTCATTTTCAGATTTACATGCAATACACCGATATTTAAGGATCCCAAACTGTCTTCCTTAGAATCAAATAGAAAATTGTATGTAAAAAATTAAAGCAAACTAACTTCTTTCTACTCTCCAATGAACAAGAGTTAATATCTCGTTAATGACAAAGACTTAACAAATGATGCAGTAATATGGTCCCATGTATTGCACAATCATAATAATCTAAGTGATTATAAAAGAAAACAAACATTAGCTGACACAAATTACTTGGCTACCGACTATTGAATGACAGAAGAAGATAATTATACAAAAATCACTCAAGTCCAAGTCAATAGTAGCACTAGCAAGATACCACAAACTATTTGAGACCAAATACTGTACTGTATTATGAATTCTAACTTAGTAAAAGACTCAAGATAGTTCTATTGTTGAAGTGATAAAGGATATCTATGATATAGTAGGCCAGTAGTGCTAGAGCTACCAAGAATGTATGAAATGAATTTCTTACGCATTCAATCAAGAGTCAGCTTTAAGGCCTTATCTTTTTTACACTGATGAACTTCCCATCATATTGAAGATACACACCCTCTTTCACATATACATGGCCAACTGTGGTAATAAATGATTTTTCAGTCCTTATAAATACAAGAAAATTCTGACTCAAAGAAAGAAAGAAAAAAAAACATGACCTTTCTCAAATCTAATTTTGTATGATTGTTAGATACAGTCAGTAGATGCATATCCTGTTAGTGGCAACAACTTCACAAAGATTCGTTACCAAGTAAACTGTTAAGAATCTCTTTCTCTTTCAAATGGTCTGGCAGAAACATCTACTCTATTTTCTTGCTCAAATATCCAACCCTTAGAAAAACTAATGGATCAGAAACGCCAAAAACTCAACCGACAAACGGATTGCAAGGCACAGTTTCATTCCAGAAACAGGTTCGACAACTAGTCTAATACTAGAATAAGAAGAATAAAGCATCTAAAGATTATGCACATACATGTTCCGAAGCACCGTAAAAAGTTCTCAGAATCAAAGGCCGCAGTTGGCTTGCCATCTTCCCTGTACCGGCATCGAGGAGGAACAACCTAAAAAACCGCCTTCAAAGTTTCGATTTTTCTAATGCCATAAAGCTACCACAGCGTTGAAAAGGAGGAATCCAAAAGCCTCTCTTCTACCGGCAAAAGAGGATCTCCCAAAATATTACAAAGCAATAGCGATCCCCAAACACTCGCCCGTACACAAAGGGAGCGGGAGCGTACAAACGACGCCCGTCCGAAAGGGGGGATATTTGCGAGGAGCTCCAACAACAAAAATCAAATCCTGCTGCTCCTGGCGATTCCGGACGAATCAGCCACAAAGGCGAGACCTTGGGAGTGCATGGGACGAGGAAGACTAAATTTGAGCTCCAAAACCCTAGATTAGCGAGGGACGGCCGAAGAGGAACCACTGCCACTCCTCTTCGCTGCTATTTCTGCTGCTCCAACTACAACTTTGACTCCATTTTTCTCCAATCTCTCTCTGGTTCTTAAATCATTTCTCGCTGAAATTCACAAAAGAAATTCGACAATTTTCTAATGGAAAGAGATTGAAAATTTCGAAAACTGCTGACGCTGGAACGCAATCAAATCCGGAGCCGTCGTTTCGTCGAAGGAATGCTTCTTCGTTTTTTTTTGTTTGGAGGGATAATTTTTAGTTTGACCGTTGACGTGCCAAACAAGATTTTTTTTTTTAAATAATAATTTCGCTTTCTTATAAAAAAACGATAAATTATAGAAAACTCCTCAATTCCCATTTAATCTTTGTTTCTACTCCCATTTAATAAATTCTTTACATTTACTCCCTGATATATTCAATATAAAGAATAAAAATTGAATATATATCAGTGAAAAATGAGTATAAAAGAGTGAAAATTAAATATACAGTTTCTTGAAATGGTGAATTTGATATGGTGGATGCAACCTTATATATTCAAATTTCTAATTTTTATACTCAACTTTCTTCAAATAATACTCACAGAACTGTCTTGTCAATCCTATCAGGAACTGCATGCAAAGAAAATTTTGAATGAAGACTGCATGCAAAGTTAAATTTAAGCTTGGGGAGTTTAAGAAAATTTCCCCTTAAAAAAAATCAAATTAAATCTTCGATCCATTTTATGAATTAAAAATAAATAATAATATTCAACTTCTACGAGGGTCCACAGTTTGGCGACGGGGCTAACCACGCGGGGCCCACATACCTCTACCCCACTTCGTTGACCGAAGCTCGATGGTGATTGGCTACTTCAGGAGAGGCCCAATGTAAATCTGATCAAACTTACACGTATCTCTCGAAAATTAATCTATATCTCATTTATTATCAATTGAAGAACCCTACGTCGTCGTCGATGATTGGAAAAAAAAAACCACCAAATGTAATGAAATGTGAGAGAAAACTAACACAAACAAAAGAAAGAAACACCTCCAAATTTAACGTATCTCTTCTCCATCTTTCCTTTTCCCCATTCCCCGGTTTGAAGAGTCCAATTGCATATTTTCGTTTTACATAATAAAATTTATCATCCACACACATATTTAGCATCTCCTCCTCCTCCTCGAGCCGAGCCGATCATGGATCAGACAAATCTTCACCTTTCCCCACTTACCTTCCTTCTGATCAAATAACTACGTCCCTTCTCTTCTTGGGCAGCGGCTCGGGGTTCCCTTTCCGCATCATCGCCACGAACTCCTCGTAGTTTATCCTTCCATCCTGCATCGATCAAATTCACAATTCAACTCCAGTCATTCTCGTCGTCGTCATCATTTTTGCCTCTACTTACATGGTCCACGTCCGCTTCAGAAATGATCTCCTTGATCTCCTCTCCGTCGTAGAGGTCCTTCTCCTTCAGAGCTTGCTCGAGTTCTTCCTTGGTGATGTAACTACATCGAAAACAAATAATGTCGGTCAGAGTTCTAGCTTCTTGCTCATCGAGTTGTTAATTTAGTCCAAACTTGCCCGCTGTTATCCTTATCGAAGTAGTGGAACGCCGTGTAGAGATGCTCCTCTCTGTCCATTCTGTTCATGTGGACTGTGGCCGTGATGAACTCCTCGTAGTCAATTGTCCCGTTGCCGTCGGCGTCGGCCTGAATTGGGCGCGAAGGATTCAGGGTTTAGGTTATGTGAGGTTACAACGCGACTAGATAGGACTCACAGCTTCCATTAGCTGTTTGACTTCGAATTCGGAGAGCTTTGTGCCTTGGGAGGCAAGCCCTTTCTTCAACTCTTCGAGAGTTATCGTCCCGCTGTTATCGGAATCCATGTTCTTGAACATTTCCTTTAGTCCCTTGATCTCTTCTTCAGACAAGCATCCTGCGATCACCCTTAAAGCAGCCTTCTTGAACTGGTTCATCGCTCGGAACTGCTTCAATCGATTGAGAACCGCGTTATCGAGCGGCGTGTCGGGTGCTTCTCCGTCCTCTTTGATCCAAGGATGGTCTGCATTTCAAGTTCATCAGCGTATCGAATCCGAATGCGAATGAAATTGAGAGGGAAAAGAGAGAAAATCGTACTCAGAACTTCAAAAGCAGTCAGTCTCTGTTTGGGATCCAAATGCAGCATCTTGTGGACGAGATCTTTAGCTCCGGGAGAAATGACAGGCCATGGATCGCTGGAGAAGTCAACCTGCCCTCTCAGAATGGCATTGAAGATCCCCTGTTCGGTTTCTGTTTCGATAAATTCTTAGATTTGTTTCCTGAAAAAGATATAAACTGCATGCAAAAGAAGATTGAAGAAAGTACCTGCCCAAAAAGGAGGAACTCCACAGAGAAAGATGTAGAGCATGACTCCGATGCTCCAGATATCTGCTTCCGGGCCATATTTCCTCTTGAGGACTTCAGGAGCTATGTAATATGCACTTCCGACGATGTCCTTGAACACCTCGCCTGTTCATGAGTAATCTGAAGAGCTTGATCGAAAAGATATATATATCTTTAAAAGAGGGAGCTTGACCTTGTTTGAAGAAGACGGAGAGGCCGAAATCGGTGGCTTTGAGAGGGGAGTCATCGTCCTTGTTGAGGAGGAGGAAGTTTTCGGGCTTGAGGTCGCGGTGGATGACGCCCATGGAGTGGCAGGTGTGGACGATCTGGACGATGGTGCGGAGGAGGGAGGCGGCGGCGCTCTCGGTGTAGTGGCCCTTGGCGATGATGCGGTCGAAGAGCTCGCCGCCGGCGCAGAGCTCCATGACGAGGTGGACGGAGTGCTTGTCCTCGAAGGCGCCCTTGAGCTCGACGATGTTGGGCTGGCCGGTGAGGTGGTACATGATCTGGACCTCGCGCCGGACGTCCTCGATGTCCTCCTGGTTGGTGAGCTTGCGCTTCGCGATGGTCTTGCAGGCGAATTTCTTCCCGGTGGCCTTGTGGGTGCAGAGGTGTGTGACCCCGAACTGGCCGCGGCCGAGCTCCTTCCCGACGGAGTAGGTGGCGCGGACGTCCTCCATGGGGCGGCCGAGGACGGGCCCGATGGGGGCAGGCTTCGCGGTCGGGACCGGGGGCATCTTCGTGGGAGAAGCGTTATTGCTATTGTCGCCATTGATGTTATTGTCATAGCTGGCCTCGTCGGCCGGCGGGGAGGAGTCTGCCGGAGTCTTGGTGAAGCAATTGCCCATGGAGGAGGGGATGGGGCTACCGGAGGCAGCGGAGAAGAGATTGCATGAGGAGGAAACTTTCGGTGGTGGGGAAGGAAAGTTTTGGAGGAGACAGAGAAGATTTAGGAGGAAGGGAAGTTGGGATCGAGGTGAAGAGATATTGGCGGGAACCAACTGTTTTTCTTTTTCTGTTTCTTTTTTCTGAATAAAATCCTAACCGAAACGTTAATTTGTTTTTTTCTCATAAAAAAACTCATATTTTTTTTATAAATTACTTTTCTTTACTTTCAGAAGAATTGCTTTTGGGAAATATTTGGTTCCTAGAAAACTGTACGCTGGATTTTGCAGTTAGAAAAGTTTCTATAATTAGTTCGTCGTCTTCTACCTCACAAGCAAAGGGCGAGGAGATTACTAAAATTAGTAGAAAAAACTCACTATTTTGAGTTTATCTTATTTTGTTTCCCGCCTACCGGGGGGAAAAGCCAGTGAGACCGTTCTTAAAATAAAATTTTGAAAGATGAAAATCAATTTCCTTTTTTTTCAATTAAAGAATATATTTAGATAACAACATAAATTGTAATCATATTTATATCTTTTCGGATGCATGGATTATCGTTCAATTTTCGATATTTTAGTGAATCGTGTAAGTAAATTTTGATATTATTGAAATTATACATTTAATTTTCATAATATTTATATCATGTGTCATATCCTCAAAATACCCTTTTCTTTTTCTATACATCCATCAATTAATTTTGACAGAAATTTTGAATCAATATTATTCAAAATTTACTTAATATTTTTTTATATGTTAATCTAAATTTAACTATATAAATTGAGAGTAATCGATTAAATTGAGATCATATATTTAAAATTTTATTTTACCCATTTAAACATTCATTACTATCTAATTCATATAGGAGGGCATAGATATATTAAGAAACTTTTCAGGATTTTGTTGATTTTGATTTTTGTCAGTTGGAATTTTCCAAGTCCATCAGACTCATTCTTACATTGATTTTGATTTTAGTAATTCAGAATTTTCTCGGTCTATTTGTCCGAAACTGCCCGATGAATCTATATAATTTGAAAATTTAAAAGTTTGTTATTTTTCAAACTAAGAGAGATCTAAAAGTCTATTAATATATTGATTAGTGAGTATAGTTTAAAAATTCATTGTTCTAAATTTATATTATCGAATTCAGTCATTAAGTCATAAATATAGTAAGGAGTTTTTAGGAGTATATTAATTTTGTTAGGAAATGATTCAAAGGTCTATAAGATGAAATTGACTATTTGACTTGGAGAGGGGATACTTTGGATTTGATAAAAGGTAGGGATGACAATTTCATCTGAATCCGACGGAGAATCCGACATCCAACCCAAATGGAGGAGGATATGGAGGGACTACCAATACCCGATATCCGACCCGAATACCCGATTAAATAAAAAATACATATATACATTAAATATTTTTTTCCCCAAAACCTACTAATAATTTGTATTAATATTAGAAATAGATTATATATATGTTTAATCTATTTTTAAAATTATAGATATATATTTTTTTAACTTTAATGTTAATTATAATGTACTTTTGTTCAATGATATAGTTGGATAGGAAAAAAAATTATTAGTAACAAGATATCCGATCCTTTAATGGATATGAGTATACCCGATGGATATCCGATACCCGATGGGTATGAGTACGGAGGACATAGAATCCGATCCGAATCCGACTCATTGTCATCCCTAATAAAAGATTATATGCTGACCCTGATCATTCTATACGGTTGACTTTACAATCATTTATAGAAAAGTAGACCAAAAAATAAATATACCATTATATTGGAAAGTATTTTTCTCGATTTCGTCACGAATAAATCCTTATAAAAAAATAAGTAAATTTACTTCTATGTAATTTTGTAAAATAAAAAAATAAAATATATCACCTCTTACCACGATTATTCACATTGACAGTGAATAAATCATAAAATCAAAATTAACCATCATATAATATAAAAAAGCAATCCTTTGAATTCATCCATTCCATCTGAACTCAATTTTATAAATTTATCATATTAATAACTAACTCGATTATATCTCATGGTGATATAAAGGTGATTTATTCATCCCATATTTTTACTAATGCGTCTCAAGATCAATACGATAAAGGTAGATCATAAGAATTATTAATTTGAATGTTATAGTTAATACGTGGAAAAATAGATATATTAATTTTATTTAATCTTTAAATTTTAAAATGAATTTTATTTAATCTTTAAATTTTAAAATGACAATACTATATATTAATCATCAGCTCAAACCTTATACCGTGAAGACAACTCGATTATATCTCGATGGATCTGTGAATGTCCCACGACTTTAAGATTCACTTTGAATCCTTATGAGTTGTCCAGAAATTCAGATTCAATAGAAACTTCGAAAGCTCAAATTGTTCGATGGCGAATCCCCTTTCTTTTTGTTTTTTTATCAATTAGTTGACTCTTTTCGTTGACGATGTACAAACAAAGCCTTCGCGGCGAATCCCTTTCCATCGATTATCTGACTTTCATTCGTTGACGATGTCCAAACAGACGTTTCCATGGCGAAGACCTATTCGCCTCCCTATCTTCCATGGCCGACCCATTCGCTTCCGTTGGCGCAACCAGACAAGACTGCGACTTTCGAAGCTCTGCTTCATGGCGGAGCCCTCGATGGCTTAAAACGGCGAGCTTTTCCCCCCTGCGACGCAGCCGATGATTTTGCTTCCTCTGCTCCGCCTTTCCTTCGGTTGATACGCCAGGGATCCGGCGGGTTCCGGGGATGGCCGAGAGCGGTGGCGGAAGGTGGAAGGCCCGACCGGTGCGCTGTCCCAAGTGCGACGATCTACTCCCCGACCTCGCTAATTTGACGGCCCACCGCTGCCGTGGTCGGGCTGCTCCTTCCAGAGGTGAAAAAGATGCCTTTCCTTCCCCCCAAAAAAAAGTTAGGGTTTAATAAAAATGCGATTTTTACGGCGATACTTTCCCGTGTTGCTCTCCAATCGCAGATTCCCCGTGGGGGAGGAACTCCACAGGACTCAATACGAGAGAAGAACAAGGTAGATTAGGGTTGAATCCAGATGCTGCAAGTAGAAGAAGACCTATCTCCAGATCGGACGATGCAGTGCGGGCATTCTCTAAGAAGACGAACCAATCTCGGATTCATGAAGTTGAATTCCCCAGTAAAGACTCGTTGCTGCTTCTGCGGCAGCTCGATGAACTAAGGGACAGTATCAGTAGATCATCTGAGTTTGTGGGAAAACCGATTTGGAAGCTGCCTGCACCGACTGAACTGCCGATCTGGTATTCCAGTCGATCGCCGGAGTTTACAAGCAAGCCAAGGGAAAGAGTGGGAGTGGCCGGAGCCTATTCTTCAGGTTTGAATAACGATCGCGGAAGATCAAGGAAGGAGTATCTCCACGGACAATTTGATGCAGACCACCAAAAATATTTGCTATTGCCAGAAAGGGTTACTCCCCGCTTGATCACTGATGAAGAACACAATGAAAAAGTGGCAAGAGCTGAAACCTCCAAAACGAAGAGATTGCATCATTGTCGAGCTTTCGCCGGCGCAACTCCATTTGTGATATGCTCTAGCTGCTTTGAGCTACTGAAGCTGCCTCAAGTTATTCTTCTCATGTCGGAAAAACTTAGCAAGTTGCGATGCGGTTCGTGCTCGGTGGTGTTCTGCATTGAACTTACTGGAAATAGGCTTGTTGTGTCTTCGTGCTCGACTATTCCTGAAGCCATTGCCAGATCCCATGACAAAGTGAACCAACATGATCGATATACAGCACAAACTAGTACTAAATCAGACGATTCTTCTATTCTGAAGAACATGGTGGTAATAGCTCGTCTCATCTAACATCTAGCCGTGAACTTGTGGAACGAGAAAGTATAGATTTAACCTATCCAGAGAAGTTGAAGGGGATTTCAGGGGCTTCTGATAGGTCTGAAATTGTAGAAAACCCAGACAGCATGGTTGTATCAGATGTCGCAGATTTACCGATTCAGGGCAATTTAACTTTAACACTATCCGGCCCGAAGGGCATTTCTGAATCGGGTAGCCAGAAGGAACATTCTGATGAAGAAAAAACAATCTCCAACAGTGACAAGTTTGATCAGAGTTGCGAAAATGGCGAAGCAATAACTGAGATTGATCTATCAGTGAATGACTATTCCATTTCCTCCCAGGATTACCATGGTATAGAGAAACATCGAAATCAAACGCTTATTGACAAGACCGACGACTCATTAGTTCTAAATACAAGCCTCGGGGGTACACCTCGAATTTATCTGTCGGCGAGAGATGGAAGATCTCAAGTTTGGGTTAATGGCCATCCAATTCCTGATCGCTTAGTTCGGAAAGCTGAAAAAAAGGCCGGAACCATTGTTCCCGGAGAATATTGGTAAAATACTTTCACTCCTCTCATGAACTAACTGTACATGAAAATTTATGCCAATGGCGAACTTAAAATCATGGTGAACAAACAATAGGTTTTGATGCAATTTTCATTGTTTTTTGTTAATATTTCATGCATAACTATCAGATTGTTACATGAACACATGAACATTATTGCAAATAGAGATACCGAAAAGCTGCCTAAGATGTTTGCTGAGGATGACCTTTTATCGTTAGGAATTACATTTTAAGATAACCGGTTAGTAGCATAGTTGCGACTGCCATTATTTTGTATAGTTTTGTTTGGTTTCCTTGTAAAATTATACTCTCTGAATTAGTATCTGCCATATGGTCAAGGTATGATCGATACGCTGGATTTTGGGGTGTCATGGGACAACCGTGTCTCGGCATAATTCCAGTAAGATGAACTCAATTCTCTGTCAATACATCACCTTGTAGCAGTTTTTCAAACTCGTTAGTGGGACGTGTTGATTTTGTTCAAACTTGCAGCCATTTATAGAAGAGTTCGACTCTCCAATGTCGGAGAACTGTGCTGGCGGGAACTCTGGCGTCCTCTTGAACGGTAGAGAGCTTCATAGAACAGATCTCAATTTGCTGGTTACTCGAGGATTTCCACTGTCAGCTGGTCGATCTTACCTTCTTGATTTTTCGGGGAACCTTTCTGCTGAAATCTCTGGTGTACATCTGGCTAATTTTGGGAAGCTTGCCCCAACGTAAGTTCTTGTGCTACATTTACATAAACTCAATATATTCTTCTACCAATTTTCCCTCGTAAAGTATAGCGTTTTAAATGCAAAAAGTTAGATTGAATTCAAATGCATGATTGGAAGACTCGAGTCTCACAAACTATTACGGAGAAATGAATGAACATGCTAAATCAAATGCCTTTTTAGAAAAGTAGTTATCAATCATTTTGCTTGCAAATATTGATGTTTTCTTTGAGTAAACAAAAGGTAACATGCCTACCAGATGTTTGAGTTGTTAGTTTTGGGACTTGTTCTTCACTTCCAATACATGAATCATCTGAACTTTTCTTGGCACTTGGCTCTTCTCATTACTTAAGTCATCCATCTTTTCGACAGAGTAGAGAAGATGGGACGGGGATTTGGCATGAGAGTTCCAAGCTCCACTGTGGGATAGACAAGCTAGAAGAGCATGTTGGTTTCTCAGCAACGATCGGATACAGATTTATCAAGCAGATGTTTTGCATGGTTTCTGGCTGAAAGCTGCCTAATGGTCTTGTTCCCTCTTGAGTGTCTTAAAGCAACACAAGAAACATAATCACAAATCTTCAATCATCATTTGGATGCAGAGCAAAAGATTGTTTTGTCCTGTGTTTTATGAATAGCTTTAATAGCACTGAAATAAGAATGTTTTTAGTTACCATGTGCTTTTTGACAAGCAACCTCCTTCAAATGTACGTAGTTATCGAAACCTCTTCTGTATTAAACTTGAAAGTTATACACAAAGAAAAGCAGCATAAATGAAGTGGTTGCGGAACTGAGTTCAGCGCATGAAAGTTTTCCTCTTCTTTCACTGCAGGTGTAGGCTTTCAAGGTTCATTAATCCCACCCAGTTGGTTCTATGACAAAATCACCACACATAACGACATTAGTTTTTGGGAGGTCATCATTCGTGTTGTTGTCGTGGTTCGAGCTAGGCAAATCACTCCATCCAGCTTCTGGTTGAGCTGTTTCATCCGCGGTCAATTTCACATCAACGTCGTAAGGTTGCGAATCTTCGCATTTGGAATCATGTTCCCACGATGCATCATTGATATGGTCATTCTGGGAATCTTCGCATTTGGAATCATATTCCCATGATGCATCATTGATATGGTCATTCTGGGAATCTTCGCATTTGGAATCATGTTCAGATGATGCATCGTTGATATAGTCATTCCTCTCTGGTGGTGGGAGAGGGCAACCTTGATACGAACCATTATCTGCACAGTGCCTGAGAATCTTGTCCCAATTACAATCCTGAAATGTTAAATTTAGCGAGTTAAACAATCAGAATATGTTGGCAGGAAAATGATTCAGCTATTTTACTGTCCTTGGAAACTAAATATAGTTACTATCGGCATTGCATCAATCCCATCCCTTTCGTCACAATTAATAAACTATGTAAAACTAAACAACACTAGCAAATCATTGACTGGTGTAGCCTGATGATATTCTATTCATAATCATTACGTATTCACCTCCTTAACTTTGCCTTGGAAATGTGTTCTGTTTCGATAGGCATTCTCCATCTCAACATAACCGATATAAATGATAACTAGGACAAACCAGGCTCGAAGAAGAAGATGATGATGTTAGCACCACATACAATTTATAACAGACTAATAATGGGTTAAACTGCCAACAGCTCTCCGTTAATAGGTTAGGAGTGAGAATTAAAATAGCCAAATGCCACTATTTGCCAATTAGGAGCTATACCTTCGTAATGATGTGAGGATTGCCTACTATGATGAGCAGAGATTTAGCACGAGTAATGGCGACGTTAAACCTTCTAGGGTTGCTAAGGAATCCCAATTGGTGCACACGATCAAACTCATTATGCTTGATGGTGGACCTGACTGTAGATATAATTATAACCTCCCTCTCTTGCCCTTGAAATTGCTCCACGCTACCAACTTGCAGTTCTGGCATCTCCAGCAATTGGAGTGCTTTCTTTAACTTGAGAACTTGTTGGCGGTATGGAGTGATCACTCCAATATCAACCTCGCACAGATCAGGATTCCTCCTCAATTTTCTGATGATCTCAACCACTTTACTGGCTTCAATTCTATTAAACCATGATGGATTACTACCCTCCCTTTCATCACATCCTTGAATTCCAATGAAAAGTACAGGGAAGGACTTGTTCGGAAGGTCCATGTAGTCATACATTGTTGAGATTGTATCTTCTCTAGAAGCAATCAACTCGCCATTGTAGAAAAGTCTTGAAGGAAGATCCAAGATAGCTGGATGACAACGATAGTTTCTAACCAGTTTTATGACATAGTTCTCATCAGTGCCTCCATAATACTTGTGCTCGAAAAGCCTATCCAAGAATGATTTTCCCAAACCATAATTCTCAGCTTGTCTTGAATAAATGACAGGCCCCAATTGCTTAGGATCTCCAGCGAGCACGATGACAGTGTCCTTGATACTCAAGCTTGAGATTGGAATCATGGTTTCAGGTTCAGATGCTTGACCTGCTTCATCCAATAAGATGTGGGAGAAATGCCCACTGCGAATGCCTTCAGCATATAGTAGCGACGCACTCATGTAGGTTGATATGATGATCTTGTACTTTAGTAACGCTCTCAGAGGGGGGCATTTGAATATCATCTCATCAAAGAAGCAAAAGCGAAGAAAATCAGGCTTAACATCCTCATATGCTCGGCTGGTTGCGTTCAATCTAAACACCTCACTTGTCCGAACACCAGTTCCGTCTCTATCCAAGAGTTTTTCAAGAATATGGTCAGCAGCACTATTAGATGAAGCACATACAAGGATCCTAGCCCTTTTCCGGGTTTTGTAGAGCTGCAACATAGTTTCAACAAGTGTAATAGTCTTGCCAGTCCCTGGAGGTCCATAAATTACATAAGGAGGAAAACCTTTACAGCCAAGAATCATTTCAACTGCACAGGCCTGCTCCCTGTTCAGATTTGGATTTATTGGTTGAAAAGAAGATCTTTTGATAGCTCTTCTCTGAGGTGTCTGCGCTGGAAAGAGAAGCTCTGCACCTAAGTTTTCGGCCATATGGGCTGCTTGGTACAACCTTCTCATGTTCACTCTATTGTATGTGAAGCTGACATTATAAATGTTACATTCTTGGTGGCGGAGGTGAAAATTCTTATCAAAACTTAGGTATATTTCATCTGCCTCCACTCTGTGAATGAAACCCTGAAAAGGTCAACCAATACTATTAACTTCTTTTTGGTATATTTAAAAGCATAAAGGACTTAGTTTGCAGCATAACTAACATTGAGGTTAAAAGATAAACCTCATAAGATTGTCTATCATGTGCATCATCTGTTGCTAGCTGTGCAAGCACATAGTCCCCAGAAATCAGCGACGGCCTTTTCTCGGCCAATCCAGGCACCTCTAAAGACAAAAAGTAGTTCCCCTTTCGTTTCATAGTTGCACCCACCATGTCGTGCCCCCGCATCTCTTGCTGTAAAATTCAGTAACTAGATGATAAAGAAAATGAAGGGCTCAAAAAAATTCAGTAATTAGATATGATTTCTAATTTTCAGGTTTAATCAGAGTTACCTCAAGATTAATTTCCTCCATGACTAGTAGGGCGCTAAAAAATTTTGCGTAGTTTCTATCAGTTAAGCCCTCTATAATGACATCAGGAACCTGTCTATTTTCAATCATTTTACGTTGATCCAGGGGAATATCAAATCGAGGAAGTCTGTATTTGTACACTTGACTGTTTGGCCGAGATGGGCGAGGTCCTGCTACATACTGTGTATGTTCAAACATTTTCCTCCTAGAATTTGCTCTATAAGGCTTGTTGGAAAATAAATTCCGTGAAATGTTATCATCTGCAATCAGAATGACAACACGTTCGATTTTCTCATCTAGCAGATCAAAATGAATAACAGAATTATGTCTTCCAATCTCTTTTGGTGTGCATGAAAGCCAAACTTTGAGGGTTTGTCCAGGCTGAAGCGCCATATCTTCCAAATCAGGAACACCCACAAAGTTTTTCCTTTCTTCCTCTGTAGCATTGTCAGATGGAGGCTTCATCATTGATAGAACAAAACTGTCCTCTGGATTAGACGAGAAGATCCTGATACTCCAGAGCACTACCGGATCACTGGTAGTGTTTCTGATATCAAATGAGGCTGCCGATGTTTCCCCAATCAGGACAGACTGAGGTTTCCCATGGACGAAGGGGAAAGGGGCAGTAATAACAACAGGACCTTCCAATGGATCAAAATTGTTAAGGGACTTGTCATCTTCAAAATCCAAGAAACCTATCTCAGGCTTATCTCCAATTTCAGAGTACTGATCTTCCAGATCATTCTCAACAAATGCGCTCATTATGAGTTAGCCTTTACGTCCCAGACTCCGATCCTACAAAGGACATCCACTGAACAAAGTAACAATGACTATTTTGATCCTTATTCGGGCTATGAACATGTCAAAAATGCTTTTATGGGGAAAGAAAATATGACATGTACAGGATGATGCTATCACGCTTCGAGCATGAACAACCAAGGAAAGCCAATTCAAAACATGTCTCCATAAAATATGAGCACAAGAAACAGTGCAGATCCTTAAACAACGCAATAATATCTCCTATAGGATGAATATGATATCCAGATGACACTCTTCCAGACTTTTATTAAAATATGCAAAAAGAAAAGAAGAAGAAAAATATTCTAAATCGTCAAAGCGATTTCAGAAACCCAAAACGGAAGCTTCAGGATCAAATGCCCCCGAAAAAAAAAACAATGCAAGCAATCAGACGCAAACCCCAAAAGATCACCTTTTTGGAGGGTTTCGCAAGAGATCTAATGCTGGTGGAAAAAATTAGGGATTCAGACTAACAGGAAGCATTCACCAAATCGAGATCGAACAACATACACCTTGACTCGAATGGAAGGCTTCGTCGAAGTAGGGATTTGGGGATGAACGAGAGCACGCTGTTCCTCCTCTACTGAGGGAGCCAGAGAGAATTCCTATATATATACAAAACAAACCCTAGATTTTATCTTGGCTTTCGATTCAATGAAGGAAAAGTTCGATTTAATTCCTAATTTTATTAGTTTTCTTATTCCACCTCCGGAAATGAGTTAAGGCCCACTGTTTCCTGAACCTATGTAAAGGAAAATGAAAATTCTCTCTTTTTATTTTTATTTTTTTTAATATAATTGTTTGTGATCTCAATTTAAATAGGGAGAGTGAAAATGAGAAAGTGAAAAATATAATGAATGATGTGGCATGACGTGACACTTTACATGTACACGTCGATTATCGCTTGGACACCATCGGCGACCGAAGGCCGTGCCCCGAATCAAACTATACCCTGGGGGGCACGATAAATCCGTCGGAAATCGCTGGAAACAAGGTATCACGTCATTCACTATGCTTTTCACTCTTCTATTTTCACTCTCTCTAACATTTTTCTCAATTTATAGGACAGCAGTACAAGATATGAATTAATGAAGATAGTAATTATATGTGAAATAATTGAGATATGAATACTTTTTAATTGTTTGTGCTCTCAAGATTTTTTTTTTTTAAAAAAAGGTGTTTTATAAATCCTAAATATGGTTTTAACCAAATAATGTCACCAAAAATTTTCAAATTTTGATAAATCAAACCTCTTATTTATAAATAATTACTGTTTTGAAGTTTTCTTCAAAAGCGCACACACAATCAACCAATTGGGCCACTAAAAACCACCCATTTATATATTTTACGATACCTCAAAAAAAAATGGACTAAATCCTTATTCATTCATGATTCATGTACAATACATTTCACGGATTTTCCTCGTCGCAAATAGACTCCTTAGACAACCGAGAAGAGCACCCGATCACCGCATCATCCACCGTGAGGAAAATCAACTCTTCGCCTATGATTTCCATCGCATCCGACCTATCTATCTTCTTTATAACCTCGCTACTAGGGCTTGCCAATCCGAGCTATTCATTGATCACAAAAACTAGTTAAAACAACATTCAAAATTATAAAAGAAAAAAATTCTTATTACTTACCTGAAGGCCCTTCTTTTTTAAACTTTGCTTCAGCTCTTTCAGCATAGCAATCCCACTAGTGTCGATAGAAGCAACGGCTACATACAAATTTAAATTAAGGGTGCATGTAGAAATTAGGGCAAACAAACAATTAAACTGAAAGAAAAAAAATCCAATTTTACCAGTTAAATCTAAAACTATATATTGCAAATCAGGGTTGCCCTTGATTTTCAACTTCTCTTCTTCATCCTCAATCCATCTCTCTAACCTAAAATACATAAACATACACGAGATACGAGTGCAAACTTTGAACGAATCCTAGCTAGAACATGCATCGAAATTACTACTAACCTTTCTTTTAAATAGCTCGCATTGGCAAAGAAGATCGGTGCATCGATGCGAAGGATCAGATATCCGGGGATCGGTTGCGATAGCGGATATTGGTCCGTTCGAAGATATAGCGAGGTGTTAGGCATATTGCCTAGGGTAAAAGTTTTGGGCCTCACAATGAACAGTAAGACCCTAAGTAGGTTAAGTGCAACCTAGGAATAGAAATATTAGAATACAACAACAATAACAACCAAGTCTTTATTTCATACTTACTCCAATGAAGAGACCAATCTCGATGCTTCCGAAGAGGACCCCGAAGAAGGAACCCATGCAAGCGACGAAGTCGAAGGCGTCGAGGCGCCTCAAGTTCAACATTTCGCCAAAGTGGATGAGAGGGAGCATGGCGACCATGATGATGGCCGAGAGGACCACGGAGGGAGTGTGCTGAAACAGCGGCATCAGGAACATGAGGATGATCATCACCATCACCGCCATGATGACGTTCGACAACGCGGTCTTGCAGCCGGCGTTGACGTTGACCGCCGACCTCGAGAACGGCCCTAATTTAGCAAAAAAAAATACATTATATTAGTGCTCCCCTAGATCGACTCCCCAAAAGTAGAATGAAAGTCTACCTACCCGCGATGAACAAGCAGGAAGTCATGGATCCCACGATGTTCATCATCCCGAACGCGATCATCTCTTTGTTGCCGTCGATGTTGTAGTTGTTCTCTATAGAGAAGATCCTTCCTACAGATATGGCTTCCTGCAGACGGTAATAACATATTTAATATTCAAAGATATTTTTTTTTATCAAGTATATTTACTTACTGCTAGGCCGATAATTCCAGTGATGATGCCAGCCTTCAATGCCAATGTAAAATAAGGTTGTGTGAAGACATAGTTAGAGAGTGATGGTGGATCAATACCTTTCTTTAAGAATCCAATCTGCAAGATAAATGACGATATTATATCCGACAAATTTTGGAGGTTTCATGAAGTATACTGAATGGTGTACTGATCCTGACCACTTGAACTCCATGTTGCTCGAGGTGGAGGAGGTAAACCAGAAGGCTACCTAGAATCACTGATACCAGTGGAGACAATGCAGCAATCCAGAATAGATTTGGCTTCTTCTTGCTCTGAAAAAAGTGATTTAATGACATTTTTCAATTATTGTGTGTATGAATAGTAATAAACATCTATGAGTGCTTGCGTACTATATATCTGGTGATGAAGAGGAAGACTATGAAGCAAATGCCCATCACAGCAGTTTCCCACCTCCACTACGGGAATAAATAGATTGTATAAATGTCGTTGAGAAGAAAAATATATGTTTTTGTAGAGAAAATGAACCTCGTGAGTTTGCGAGAAAATGGACTTCAAGACGTTGACGATGTCGGTGGAGTTAGTGAGGTGTTTGATGCCCAACACACCTTTCAGCTGTTGTAAACACACGAGAGAAGCCGTCCCTCCCATGAAGCCCTTAATGACAGGGCGAGACAGGAAATCGATGATGAAGCCGAGCCTGATGAAAATTCAGGAAAATAGGAGGGGTTATGAGAAAATTTTGCAAAGTTTTGGGAGTGGAATTTATAACCTTAAAATCCCCAAGGCGGCTTGGAAGATCCCGCCAAAGAGGGTGGCCGTCAAAGACAAGTGCAAGTACAGCGTCGGGTTATCTGCCGGATGCACCTCCGGCTCCAGCACCGACGCCATCACCAGCGACGCCGTCGCCACCGGGCCCACCGCCAGGTGCCTCGACGTCCCCAACATCGCGTACACCAACGGCGGCGCGAAACTCGAGTCTGCATGGCGGCGTTTGATTAATTAATTTAGGGAATTCGGAGAGGTTCGATCTTTCGAGTCGACTCACAGAGGCCCATGAGGGGCGGGAGGTTGGCGAGCTTGGCGTAGCTGATGCCCTGCGGGATGGCCAGGCTGGCGATGGTGACGCCGGCGATGACGTCCGACTTCACCGTGCTAAGGGTGCACCGCGACAGCCACCCCACGACCGGGAACACGTACGCGAGCGCCGCCAACGTGCGGCGCCGCCAGCCCTTCTCGTGCCGGAATTCTCGCAGCGGGTCGTCGGGAAAGAACGTCTCCTTCACGTTCGACCGGAAGGATTCCAGGAACGGACGCGCCGACGGAACCGGCACGCTGCCTCGCCGCCGAGGAACCTCCGACGCCTCTTCCATCGCCCTGAGAGATTTTTTGAATCTGGATAAACGAAATGAAATGAAACGAAACGTAGCGATTAATTGAGTTAGATCGTGGTAATGGATAGGGTGGCGAATGCAGCACGGATAAATAGGCTCATTAATGGGCGTAATTAAGGTTTAATGACGGATAAATTTGGAATTTAAGATGCGGATCAGGTTATGACGTGTCGAGATAAAACCGAATTTTCTAAATATGGAAACGATATTAAAGAAGATTGGCACAGCGAAACAATAAAGATGAGTGGATTTAGCAAGATTTGTAATGTTTTATTGTTAAAAATATAGTGTAAGGATGTTTTTCCTGATTCTGTCTGTTTTCTCTTTTTTATTATTATTATTTTAAAAAAGAAAGTAATTAACGTGATAAAAAATTGTGATTTTTTACCATTTATTTTTTTTAAAAAAAAGTAATGAAAGGCATTCATTAATCCATTCCGCGGCGGCAAAATATTAATTACTTACTTAATTGATTAAATAAGTAATTAATTAATTGCTTAATTCATCAATTACTAATGACTGTTATGTGGCGGGAATTTTAATTGGCGGGATGTGCAAGTTAAAAATATAATTAATTAATCGGCAATTTATTAAATCAAGTGGTTTTCAAAATTATCAAAATTCACATAATATTTTTCGTATTTATGACCAACTCAATTATATATTCATTCGGTTCTACTTCTACCCTTACTTATAAAATCAGCATTTTTTTTCTCTAGTTTTTTCCCTCACTTTTCTTTTCTCATTTTAGCATGCAACGTGACATAAACATAATATACAAATCATATCTCATGACGTTTAAACTTTAGTTGATTTTTTAATAATATTTTAATATCTAAAAAATTAAAATAAATAATAAATAACATATTTAAACTTCTTTCAACCTCAAAAATTCACAAGACTAAATAGGTGTAATTGAAACTCTCTAGATTAAATAATGCCTTCAGCTAAGAATCGATAAAAAATTAACATTGAACCCGGTATGGAATCATAGCAGACCTGATCCCGACCTTACTTACGAATAGCTCGGCCCGCATAGCCAGCCAGCATGGCGCTACGAAAGCCCAGCAGAAGGGCTGACGGTGACCTCACCGGGGGAATCCTGAAGCCAGGAGCTCCCCAAGATGCTCGCCGATCGACCCCAGTCAGGGTCGATCGAACCGGTCTTGAGCGACTCCTAACTCAGTCATCTAAACTCGCACCCCGATCCGTATCGGGGCCAGACCATTCAGTCGGACGCGTGGTGGCCCACGCTCTCTCAGCATCCTATGAAGCCGATAACTCACAGAACCAAGGCAAAGCCAGATAGACACAACTCAGCGCACCCCGACTCAGAGCGTACCTCGTTACTCAACTCGCCCAGTCGGATGCGTGGCGCCCCACGCTCCCTGGCCATTACCTGACCCGGTCTTCGACACTTGGACCCGCCGGTCGACGCTCATGCTATGGGCTAGATCGTCCCTATGCCACTCTATGTCATCATCTTCGGAGTACGACCTTGCTATCGGGGTACTCCGCACCTTGCCCATTTATGACACCCTTCGTGGTTATCCTGCTGATTTAGTACTTCCGTACTGCCCAAGCACCCCCCGCCATGCCACGGTACTCGCGGGTGCTCTCATACGAGTTGACAGGTACCACGCTCCTGTCTCGTCCACACAGACAGGGGGTTGTCAGCTCTCCCGGCTATATAAGCCCTCCACTCCTCATTTCGCAAATATGCGCGCGAGCTCTCCCTTCCACTATATTTCCATTTGCTCTATTATGTCCTTCGGATACTGACTTAACAGTCGGAGTGCCTTACCGGGGAAACTCCCCGGCGGGTCTGCTAACGGTCGCGGTTTTACAGGCAATCGCCGAAGAGGAGCTAGGTCAGCGACGCCACAGCCGCTCGTACTGCTCGGGGGACCATCCCACCCTTGGGACTTACACCTCACCTCACGACAGGATCAAATTTGGCGCTGGAAGGAGGGGCAATCAGCCTGATCGGAGGCGTACGATGGAAGCGCCCAACCGGGTCGCGATGACCGTTACGCCCGAGGAGTACGAGCTACTCTCAGCCGCCCGAGTTCTGGGAACCCCACTAGGGCCTCGACCCCAAGAGCCCGTGGTGCCTAATACCTCAGGGGGTTGGGGAGGGGTCGTTTCGCTAGAAGGAGACTCGGCCTCTGCCCTCCCACCTGCGCACCATCGCCAGGCCGACGCAGCGGAGCTCACGCCGGTCGAGGCATCCGCGTCCAACCGCACGTAGTTGTCATGCCGCAATAAGGGAAAAGCCCTGGTCGGCGCGTCGCAGACCACTTGAGCGCATAGCCCTTTTGCCTCATGGGTCTTGGAGGATCCGGTCCCCAGACATTTCAGATTCTTCACCATGACTGAGTACATGGGGGCCACCGACCCCGAAGAACACCTTATGAAGTTTGAGAGTGCCGCCCTGCTACATCAGTACCCTGAGGGCGTAAAGTGTCGAGCCTTCTTGACAACGCTCGACGGAGCCGCGCAACGGTCGTTCAGCTAGATACCCAACGGGTCGATCTCTAGTTTCTAAGAGCTCAGGAGGACATTCCTCCAGCACTTCGCTAGTAGCCGAAGGTATCACAGGACAAACATTAATTGTGTTTGCCTTAAAGTAGGGCTCGAAGGAATCGCTCCGGGCCTACATTAGGAGATTCAATGGGGTAGCACTGGATGTGCCAATGGCGGCCCCAGAAGTTTTGATTAGCGCTTTCTCCCAAGGACTGTAAGAGGGAGATTTCATTCGCTCGCTCATCCGGAAGCCCCCGAAAGACTTTGACAGCCTATTGGGAAAGACAGTCAAATACATCAATGTGAAAGAAGCACAGGCCGCTCGGAAGAAGGAGCCGGCCAGCTCACCACTCTCGACTCCCGTGCAGTCTAACCGATCGACGGGCGGACCCATTCGCAGCCCACGGGGGCCCGCTGACAGAGCTGAAACGGAGCATCGGTAAGTGCAGCAAGTGGCTCAGGGGTGCCTGTCGACCCGTTGGAGGCCCTATTGCACATTCTATCACAGTCGCACCCACGACACGAGAGAATGTCGTCAGTACGGACGGGGTCAAGCTACCCTAACCACTGCATCCGAACGAAGAAGGCAATCCTCCCTCGGGCAGGGCCCGGGTCGAGATAATCGAAACCTCCCCTTGGCAGACGAAAGACTCGAGCGGGAGCCTCCGCTCGCTCGAGGCTTGTTCCAGGAACAGGTCGAGATAGAGGAGCAGCAGGCCAACCGACAAAACACTATTCAGGGAGGGGTTCTCATGATTTCCGGCGGGTCAGCCCATAGAAGCTCCCGCTAGGCAGACTGTTAGAAAAAAGTTGTACTCTGTAAACTCATGGGACTAGTGCAAGATCTGCCTTCTTGTACAAATGGCCAAATGACCCAAACTCATGCTCTCGTTAGTTATAAGTGGGCCTACTCCCACGACCCTTGGATCGGCTCTCAGCCAGACGCGTGGTGACCTACGCTCCCTGAGATGTCCCCGACAGAGAAGCCAGACTCTCGCTCTCGCAAGTTATAAGTGGGCCTGCCTCCATGACCCTCGGATCGGCTCTCAGCCGTACGCGTGGCGGCACACGCTCCCTGAGATGTCCCCGACCGAGAAGCCAGACTCTCGCTCACGAGTTATAAGTGGGCCTGCCCCCATGACCCTCGGATCGGCTCTCAGCCGGACGCGTGGCGGCCCACGCTCCCTGAGATGTCCCAAACCGAGAAGCCAGACTCTTGCTCTTGCAAGTTATAAGTGGGCCTGCCCCCATGACCCTCGGATCGGCTCTCAGCCGGACGCGTGGCAGCCCACGCTCCCTGAGATGCCCCCGACCGAGAAGCCAGACTCTCGCTCTCGCGAGTTATAAGTGGGCCTTCCCCCAAGACCCTCGGATCGGCTCCCAGTCGGATGCATGGCGACCCACGCTTTCTGAGATGTCCCAAACCAAGAAGCCAGACTCTTGCTCTTGCGAGTTATAATTGGGCCTGCCCCATGACCCTCGGATCGGTTCTCAACCGGATGCGTGGCGGCCCACACTCCATGAGATGTCCCCAACCGAGAAGCCAGACTTTCGCTCTCGCAAGTTATATGTGGACCTTCCCCCACGACCCTCGGATCGACTCTCAGCCGGACGCGTGACGACCCACGCTCCCTGAGATGTCCTCGACCGAGAAGCCAGACTCTCGCTCTCGCAAGTTATAAGTGGGCCTGCCCCCACGACCCTCGGATCAGCTCTCAGTCGGACGCGAGGCGGCCCACGCTCCCCTGAGATGTCCCAGATCGAGAAGCCAGACTCTCGCTCTCGCGAGTTATAAGTGGGTCTGCACCCACGACCCTCGGATCGGCTCTCAGCCGGACGCGTGGCGGCCCACGCTCCCTGAGATGTCCCCGACCGAGAAGCCAGACTCTCGCTCTCGTGAGTTATAAGTGGGCTTGCTCCCACGACCCTCAGATCGACTCTTAGCCGGACGCGTGACGACCCACGCTCCCTGTGATGTCCTCGACCGTGAAGCCAGACCCTCGCTCTCGCGAGTTATAAGTGGGCCTGCCCCACGACCCTCTGATCGGCTCTCAGCCGGACGCGTGGCAGCCCACGCTCCTTGAGATGTCCCGGACCGGGAAGCCAGACTCTCACTCCCGCGAGTTATAAGTGGGCCTGCCCCCACGACCCTCGGCTCGGCTCTCAGCCGGACGCGTGGCGGCCCATGCTCCCTGAGATACCCCCGACCGGGCCCCTCTCCCTCGCGAGCGAGTTATAAGCGGGCTCAGCTCCCGTGCACCATTATGCTCAGTGTTGATGCAGTCTTGCCCTGATTGTTGTTTTGGTGTTGACACTGATTTTAGTTTAGGTTGATGATTATGATGACTATGATTAAGTCCTGATCGAGGATTAGGCAGGGTTTGGAAAATCCTAACCTGGAGGGTTAGGTGTGTAAAATCCTAGCTTGGAGGGCTAGGTGTTGGAAAGTCTTAATTCGGAAGGGTTGGGTGAAAAGTCCTAGCTTGGAGGGCTAGGTGAAAAGTCCTAACTTGGAGGGTTAGGTGCAAAGTCCCAACTTGGAGAATTAGGTGAAAAGTCCTGGCTTGGAGGATCAGGTGCCTAGCTTGGAGGGCTAGGTTGGATGAAGTTCTAACTCGGAAGGGTTGGGTGAAAAGTCCTAGCTTGGAGGGCTAGGTGAAAAGTCCTAGCTTTTAGGGTTAGGTGAAAAGTCCTAACTTGGAGGGTTAGGTGCAAATTCCCAACTTGGAGAGTTAGATGGAAAAATCCTTAGCTTGGAGGGCTAAGGTAGATGAAACCCTAGCTTGGAGGGCTGGGTTTGACTCCCTGGATCGGTCTGGTGACCGATCAGGGATATTGGCACGCTGCTCCTTCGTGGATCGGTCTGGTGACCGATCCAGCAATGTCTGATCGGTCCGGTGACCGATCAGGGAGCAAGCAGCTTCCTCACTGACTTGCTCCTGATCGGCCTGGTGACTGATCAGGGAGCGAACAGTGAGTGAGTTCTCCTCCGGATCAGACCCTGGATCGGTCCGGTGACCGATCAGGGACTTAGGATTTGATTACAGAATTACTGTTCATATGTCCTGATCGGTCTGAGTGACCAATCAGGCTTCACTCTGATCAGTCTGGTGACCGATCAGGCTTCACTCTGATCGGTCCGGTGACCGATCAGGCTGTGTTGCCGTGAGAGCTGGGAATCCCAGCACAGAGGTGGATCGGTCTGGTGACCGATCCACAA
Source organism: Boesenbergia rotunda (assembly GCA_024364735.1). Taxonomy (NCBI): domain Eukaryota; kingdom Viridiplantae; phylum Streptophyta; class Magnoliopsida; order Zingiberales; family Zingiberaceae; genus Boesenbergia; species Boesenbergia rotunda. The sequence continues at coordinate 60,821 of JAGFNQ010008929.1, read as the reverse complement.
GCCCTGGATCGGTCCGGTGACCGATCACTTTAATTCAAATTGCACTGTCAAACGCGATCAGAGCGTCTGATCGTATCCGATTCTCTGCGCTTCACTTCTGAATCTTGATTTACTGCTTGATATGCTGCTCTAACACTCTGATTAAGCTGCAGGTGATAGGGGAGGATTCAAACACTCAAGGAGAAGTCAATGGAGGCTTTCCTTGGAGCAGGTTTGTCCGTTTTCCATCTCAGGTTGCAACGGCCGGAGCTGCAGACTGGAGCCGCTGATTGGAGCTTGGCTGAGGGAGCTCAGGAAGTCCAGGGAAGGCTCAGTGGTAGCTGGCGTTGGCAGTGAGGTAGCTGGAGGCTGTAGGAGATGCTGTCACCTGATGCTGAGTGGAGAAACAAAAAGGGCGGAGAAGGCTTCGTGGAGTGTTCGGTTTTTGCGAACTGAGTTTCTTGCCGCGCCTTGAGTTCTCCACAACTTGCTTGCTGTGTTTCTGAAGTTCTCATCACCTTGAGCAAGCTACTGCATTCTTGAAGCAACCATTACTTGAGCGCTTGAAGGAGAGAACAAGAGGCTTGGAGTCCGACAGCGGGAAGACACGAGGAAGGGTTCCTTGCGTGAGATCGCCGCTGGGTGGAGCTCGGGAAAGCTTGTTGTGTTCTTGTCTTTGCTGAGTGCTTGAGTAAGATCCTTCCTATTGTTTCATTGTGCTTAAACATATATTTGTGATTGAAACGCTGTGGAGAGGTTTCTCCACCGAGAAGGAGGTTGTCTTCTATCCGGTGTTAACCGGGGCTTGATCTGCCGACGATCAAGGGATCACCCACCTTAAGGGCACGCCAAGGACTAGGGGCAAGTTATCCCCGAACCTTGTAAACCCTCCTTGTTAGCGATCTTGCTAGTTGTGTTTGTTTTGCTTTCGTTTCTGTTTTTAGTTTTCTGCACACTCTGTTTTCTACTCTTTCCGCTGTCCTACTGATATCTGAGTTGCAGAAACATCATAAGTGTTTAAAGTCGAAGTGATTGGCTATATTCACCCCCCCTCTCTAGCCATCCGTTTCCAACAAGTGGTATCAGAGCTTGAGGCTCTGTTTACGGCTTAACATCCGAGAGTTATCAACAAGATGGCGTTGAGAGAAGGCTTCTCCACCACCCGACCTCCATTCTTTGATGGCGCCGACTTTCAATGTTGGAGATCAAAGATGGAATATTATTTGAAGATGGATATCCACACTTGGTTCGCGGTGAAGGAGGGATTCACCCCCCCGAAGGATGATGAAGGTAAAGAACTTGAGTCATGGAGGTGGACTGCCGAACAAACGCGAAAGAGTGAAGCCGACGCGAAGGCGGTTGTCACTCTACAATGTGGCATGAACAAAGACCAACTTATCAAGGTTGGTCCCTTCACAAGTGCAAAGGACTTGTGGAACAAACTCATTGAGCTTCACGAGGGCACCCGAGATTCAAGAATCGCAAAGAGGGACTTGTTCCTCAATCAACTCCAAAATCTCTCCATGATGGAGAATGAAACGGTAAGTGAGCTCCATAGCCGGTTCAAGGAAGTCCTCAATGGGTTTCATTCTATTGATGAAAAGGTCGAGAATCGCGACCTTGTGAGGTATGTCTTGAAACTCTTTCCAAGGAATGCTTTGTGGTCATCCATGGTGGATGCCTACAAAGTTTCCAAGGATCTATCTATTGTAAAGTTAGATGATTTATTTTGTGAGATGGAATTGCATGAAATGGCTAACAAAGGCCCCAAGGAGAAGGGGATTGCCTTAGTTGCAGCGGACCGAATCAACAAGAAGAAGAAGGAGAAGGAAGTCTCTTTATCTTCATCCTCTTCTGAATCCGAGTCCGATTCCGAGGAAGATGGCAGCGGCTCTTCTTCCTCCGAGATGGCGAACTCTGTGAGAAGAATGATGAGAAGGGGTCGACACTTCAAGAGTAGAGGTAACTCTAGTGAATCCAAACTTGATAAAACTAATGCATCTTGCTTTGAGTGTGGTAGGAAAGGGCACTTCAAGAATGAATGCCCGAAACTAAAGAAGAAGAAGGAGAAATCCAAAAAGAAAGAAGAAAAATCCAAGAAGAAGAAGAAGGCTTTGAAGGCCACTTGGGATGAGTCATCCTCAAGCTCATCCGATGAAGAGAAGGAGGAGAAGAGCACTAGGCATGTGGCACTCATGGCTCTTGGAGAGGAGAGTAGTGATGAATCTTCGAGTTCCTCAAACGCGACTTCATCATCTTCGGATGATGAAGAGGTAACTTCTCCCGAACTTGAAAAGTGTTATAGAGCAATTGCATGTTTAACTAGTATGCTTAAGAAGTCCAAAAATAAGGTTAAAGCATTGCAATTAGAAATTGATCAATTGAAGGTATCTAGGGATGATGACATTGATGATTTGCATGTTGAATTGTTAGAAGATGAAATTAAATCATTGAAACATGAGATTGAAATTTTGAAATCCTCTAAGGTTGAGGAAGTAAATGATTTGCATGATAACTTGCTAGTAGAAGAGAACAAATTATTGAAGAGTGAAGTTGAGAAGCTCAAGAATATTCTTGGGAAGTTCTCAACTAGCTCTAAGACCCTAGATATGATTCTAAATGCCCAAAGGGCAGTTTACAATAGGGTCGGTATTGGTTACCGACCCAAAGAACCCTCATTCGTGTCTTTGATGTCTAGGACTGATATGAGACAATCTAGGACACCCAAGACTCAAAAGAAAGTTGTCAAGGCATAGGTGCCTAAGTCATGTTTAGTTGATGCTTTAGGTCCCAAGGTTTGGGTACCTAATGTAGGATCAGATGCACGTGAGAGGGGGGGTGAATCACGTGCGTTTTTTAAAAAAAAATTAGAGCGCTTTAAAAAGCATGCACAGCGGAAACGAAAGAAACGATTATAAAAAAAACGAACACACAAACACGAACGAGTTTTACTTCGTTCGGAGCCTTCGGCGACTCCTACTCGAAGGCCCAGGTCCCTCGGACCTTTCCTGTGGGCAATTCACTAAAACTCTCTACCGGAGTCCCCCAGTAGAGTAGGCGAATACAGACGATAGAGAGTGTGACAACCCCACACTCTCTAATAGAAATGAGCACAGAAAATGCAATAATAAAATCGTTACCAAAAGAAATTTGTCTGAATGAACTTGGATGTTGGCTTCGGTCCCTCCGGCAGAAGTTGGACGTGCTCGCGTCGGAATTTTGTCGCCGGAAGGAGGAGTAATTGATGTGCACAGTTTCGATGAAGAAGACTTTAAACTAAGATGTTAATTTCAGCAATTAACTTCACGCTTCTTACACTTGTGCACTTGCTCCCTTTTATAGATGGTCTTGAGGCGTTAAATTTTATCCAGATCCAAACTTTTCGCTGACTTTATCCACGGTGGAAAAGTACGGAAGAGCACAAATTAATCCATTGCGTGGCTTCGGTTTAGCAATTAGAGGAGTAACCATCAACGTGTAAATTAATTTAAATGAAATGTTATCCTTTAGCTAGACACCTTTAGATGAGTGAAATTCAAATGGGTAGTAAAAAAAATCATGTTACAAAGTTTAAACAACTTCACGTGCATGGATTTATTAATGAATAAAAAATAATATTTTATTAGTGTTACTTTAGCAAGATTAAAATAAAAACAAATCAATTAAATAAAACATTATTATTATATGTAGAAATAATTTTATCCTCTAATAAAACTTCAATTTAAACTGAAAAAAATAATGAAGAGTAATTTTGCAAAAAAGTCCCTGCAAAACCAAGTTAGTCTAATAAAAGATTAATCATGTAAGACAAGGTTAGCACAATTTTATTTGGACTAAAATAAGATAAAATTCTAAGTTAATTAGATCCTGTCTCCCAGACCAGGATCTAACCAGGACTCAACTTAGATCACCCAAATGGGTCTAAGTTGGACCGCGCCTAAAGTCCAAGATTGGACTCGTCCTCACTGGTTCGCTCCTCCAGTGACTTACCTTACTTACCCATTGTGCAGTTTTACTTGACCTCTTGACCCACCAGGACTTCCTGCCAAGGCTCAACCACCCTGGTCTTCCTGCCAAGTCTCAACCAACTTGGTCTTCAGCTAGTTGTCAAGTCCCGCGGACCCAACTGGACTTCCCGCCAGGACTCAACCATCCTGGACTTCAGCCTGGTGTCTGGTCCTAAGTCTTTCAACCCTGCACACTTAGTAAAGAGGTTAAAAACCAACGACCCTAACTTTAACCACTTTGTCATACATCAAAACCCGAGTTTGACCGTTAGTGCAAACTACACCAACACCTAAAACTTCTATTTTTCGAATTGTGTAGGTTATGATTGAGGGGGAGCATCTATCAACTTGGTTCGTTGATAGTGGATGCTCCAAACACATGACCGGGGATAGATCATTGTTTACCACACTTCACAAGAAAAGTAGAGGTAATGTATCATTTGGTAACAATGGTAGTCTTAAGGTCATAGGGATAGGAGACATTCAAATATTCGAATGTCTTAGAATTTCAAATGTTCTTCTAGTCAAGGGGATGAAATTTAATCTCCTAAGTGTGAGTCAATTGTGTGACACGGGTTACACAATTGACTTCCAACCAAGTCAATGTCTAGTTAGACAACATGACACCTTGGACACGGTACTAGTAGGAGCAAGAGTAGACAATATTTATCAAGTTTCATTTAAAAGTGCTACTAATGCTTTTGCTAAATGTCTCATGTCAAGAGAAGAAGAGTCCACCCTTTGGCACCGGAGGTTAGCACATGTTAACATGAAGAACATCCGGAAGTTGGCCAACAAGGGACTAGTCCGTGGCTTACCAAGCATCAAGTATGAGAAAGACAAACTTTGTGATGCATTTCAAATGAGTAAGCAAACAAAATCTGCACATAAAGGTAAAATCGCTGTAAGTACTTCCAATGCATTAGATTTACTTTATATGGATCTATTTGATTGTAGTACCATCATATCATTGAATGGAAGTAGATATTGCTTTGTTATCATTGATGATTTTACTAGGTATACATGAACTTACTTTTTAAAATATAAGGACCAAACCTTAGATATCTTCATTTCTTTTTGTAGAAGAGTTGAAAATGAAAAATCATTAACCATTAAGACAATTAGAAGTGATCATGGAGGTGAATTTCAAAACCAAAGATTTTTAGAATTTTGTCAAGATAGAGGTTATAAACATGAGTTCTCTACTCCTAGAATACCACAACAAAATGGTGTTGTAGAGAGGAAGAACCGTGTTTTACAAGAGGCTGCACGAAGCATGCTCAATGAGTACTCACTACCAAGTTACTTGTGGGCTGAAGCTGTAAATACAGCTTGCTATGTGCAAAATCGGGTCCTCATTCATAGGTTTCTAGGAAAGACTCCCCATGAACTTTGGTTTGGGAAACCACCTACGGTTAAACACCTTAGGGTGTTTGGTTGTAAGGTGTTTGTTCTAAACACCAAGGATCACCTTGGAAAGTTCACGGCAAAGGCTGATGAAGGGATACTAGTCGGGTACTCCCTCGTTAGCAAAACCTACCGAGTCTACAACAAGAAATCTAAATTAGTTGAAGAGTCTTCTGATGTGGTTTTTGAAGAAATTCCAAAATCAAGTGACCAATCAGAAAATGTAGAAGGAGTCCAACTTGAACTTAGGAGACTAAGTTTGAATGAAACTCCAAGTTTTGTTGATGGTGATGAGTCTGATGATGGTGAACCTAGACAACCCATTGATCAGCCGGATCCTGAGGCTGGACTTGTGTCTAGTGAACCCGTTCAAGAAGCACCACCAACTCCTAGGCAAAGTAGATTAGCCTCACTACTAGAATTTTTGCATTCAACAACACATAATCGACAACGGTTTTTTGATAAAGTGTTGTCTTATGTCAATTTAACAACAGTTTTAGTATTAACCGTTGTTGTTGTTGGTCTGTATACGTAAAAAGACAACAGTAATAACAAAATGTTATCGTATGTATACTCAACGACAACAGTTATAAAATAACTATTGTCTATAGGCGGGATTTACAACATCTGATGTGATAAACTGTTGTCTATTATGACAATAGACAACAGTTATATTAAACTGTTGTTGTTGTATTATTGTGCTGTTCAAGCAATAAACAAAATCAACGGTGGATATCTAACTGCAAAAAAACAACGAACTATTGAATCCTCATTCTCTTATTTTTTCGATCCTTAATCATCTTTTTTTCTCGTCGCACAAACCCCTAATCTTTTCTCTTCCTCGTCCGCCAACCACCCAAACCCCCGACCATTTCCGCTTCTCTCACACAAACCCCTCGCAGCCACGAGTCGACGCCTCTCCCCCTTCTTCATCGCCCGAGTCCAAGGAAGCCTCGAGAGCGGCGCTTCCTTTCTCCTAGGGGTGTAAATGAGTCAAGCCGCTCGTGAGCTATTCGGATCTCGGTTCGAAAAAAAGCTCGTTCGAGTTCGTTCGATTAAGTTAACGAGCCGAGCTCGAGCTCGATTTCGAGCTCGAAAACATTATCGAGCCGAGCTCGAGCTTAGCAGTATTTGACTCGTGAGCTCGCGAACATGTTCGTTTAGAGGCTCGCGAAGGCGTTCATTTAGAGGCTCGCGAACGTGTTCGTTTATAGGCTCGCGAACGCGTTCGTTAAGAGGTTCGTGAACGTGTTCATTAAGAGATTCGCGAATGTGTTTGTTAAGAGGTTATATATATATATATATTATCTATATATAATATATTATATATATATTAAGAGATCGATTCAGAATATATAGATTGATTCAGAATATATATATAATATTATATTATGTATATATAATATATTATGTATATATTAAGACTGAGATCGATTCATTCGTCCGAACCCTAAGCCCTAACCTCCGGCTGCGGCGCCTCCCTCGACCCTCTGTCGCGACTCTCGCCCGCGGGCCGCGGCGCCTCCTCTCTCGCGTCTCTCGCTTGCGGCGCCTCCCTCTCTCGCGATTCCGAACCCTAACCTACGTCGCCTCCCTCTCTCGCGTCTCTCGCCTGCGGAACCTGCCCCTGCGCCGATCCCTCCCTCCTCGTTGCCACCTGCGCCGAGCTGCCTTCACAGGTTCAGGATACTGCTTTTCCTTTGAAACTTATTTTGGTTCAGGATACTGCTTTTCCTTTAACTGAAGGAGATCGCCTTGGGCTTCGTGGTCTTCTTCCTCCTCGTGTTATATCATTTGAGCAACAACATCAGCGTTTTAGTGAGTCAAAGGAATCTTTTGTAGTCTGGGAATTTTCAATTATGTGGAGATTTTGTTGTTGATTATACATGTATTTCTGCACATAACAGTTTTTTTGCTTTACATTTCATATAACTTATTTTTGGTTGTCTAAATTGTGTAAACATACTTTGTCAGGCCAGTGCATACCTTCTGCATCAGAAGTTTCCTGATTTAAAACTATTGCTCATTTGTTTGTTTACCTAATCATGTGTGTTTAGGTAAACTTCTTGAGGCTAATAAGGTGAATTCTGTTGAACTAAATGAAGCCTAACACCTTTTATTATGCACTTACAATGTTCATGTATGGAACGAGTTACTTATGAAATATATTATGCAACATTTCTTTTATAAAATATTTTGCAGCAAGTTTTCTATAGTAAGTTTCTTTTATAAAATATTCTTGATGTATCAATTCCTTTTCTTCCTTGGATTTTGTATTCTTCATTTCAATCTTTGACTTTTATAATCATATGGGCATTTTTGGCTCCGCTTTGTTTAGTTCTCTGGCTTACTAATGTCTGCTAGGTTACCCTTGTTATATAGGTGTTTTTTTTTGTTTTCTCTTAATATGTATTTCCCTTTTGTTTCTAGTTTTAGAAAATATATAAAATTTTAGGTACACTAATAAATATGCTTAACGAGCTCAATTATGTGCTTAACGAGCTCGAACTCGAGCTTGATTATGTGCCTAACGAGCTCGAGCTCGATTAATCTTAACGAGCCAATCTCGAACTAAGCTCGTTTGACTTTAAAACGAGCTATTTTCGAGCCGAGCTCGAGCCTTTCACGAACTCTTTAATTTTATTACGAATCGAACTCGAGCTTAAGAATTAAAGCTCGAATCGAACTCGAGCCGAATTCGAGCTTAGGGAAAAGCTAATTGAGCCGAACTCGAGCCTCATACTGTTCAGCTCGGCTCGGCTCGATTGCACCCCTACTTTCACCCTCGCGAGGTGAGCCCCGACTCCTCTCGCTCTCTTCTTCTTCATCGCGCAAGCAAGGAGGCGACGCCTCCTCACTTACCTTTTCTTCTTCCTCGATCGCGTGCCCTAGCTACTGACGCCCAGGCAAGCAGTACCCTGCGTCAACACCGCATCTTCATCGCTAGCTATGACAGGTGAATTGCTCCTTCCCGGCTGAGTGCCACTGTCAGCGGCCTTCCTAGTGAGTTGAGATTTCGCTATTGATTGTTTTTGGTACCGTGAGTTGGAGCTAACCTAGTCCTCTTCCTAGGGATTTCTGGAAATTAGGGCTCTTGCATGTGGCTGGGTTTCTTCTGATCGAAACAGAAAGGGGCAGAGGAAAGCTTGGTGTGTGGGTTTTCAGGTAAGGCTTGGTTGTGATCTTCATTCTTGGATGTTTCCCTTTGGATTCCCAAACTTGTACGTGAGCTCTATTAGATTCCCAAATTGCATTAGCTAGGTTTAGTTGAGCTTTGATCATTTCTTTTATGTAGGACCCAACTAATTCCTTGATAACTTCATTCATTCACTAACTGTTGATGAGTTTGAAACTAAGAACATTGTCCAGTAGAGCATAATTTTCTGTCAACCCTATTAGTAGTTTACAAGTAGATTTATAGCATCTTATGCTCTTTGGTTTGTTGTAATGAAGTTAGGTTCTCAAAGGAAATAGCACAGGCAATATGGATAGGTTCAACAAGAAACTAAAAAACGCATCAAATGCCTTTGCATATGCTTTGTATATGATATTAAGTTGTTCTTTAGAGTGATATCTATAATGAATGCAGACATACATAGATATTTGATGACTACTATAACAAAAAGAAATTAAAAACAGTGAAGCAGAAATTGAGTAATGAGTGTTTACTGTTTGACATACAAGGGAACCAGTAAGCTTATGTTCCAGTCTTAGTCTAGTTTCTTACTATACATTACCTATTACAATTACTATATGTCTAAAATACACCTAACATTTTTTCTACAGGTTTTATGCTATATCTTGTATAGGCTTATAGATTCTTTCCGTCTGGCCTAATTTATTTCAACATTAAGGGCCCAATTACTTGAAAGGAAGATATAAAGGAAAAAAGGGAAAGCATCACAAAATTTCACGGGGAACTCTATCATTTGTGGACTTTTTTTATCACTTCTCATCTCCCTTGTATATTCCATCTAAGTATCCAGACCCTAAATGTCAAGAATTTAACATAAGTTTAAACATTGCACACAACTTGATACTTTAGCCACACACGATTTGCATTACTGAGCATTGCAATCTGAACAGGACTTGGTTTAATATTACATTGCCTACTTGCAAAGGATAATAAGTTACAGATCTGTCAAATTGATTATTTCAGAATGTTTACGAATACAGATATGGCACGAAACAAGGGTTTTATATTATCAGGACCTGTAGAAATTAATGTTCAAAGGAAACAACTGAAGGAGATAATTGATTCTCTACTCCCAGCATGCACAGAGCCTGATTTGGTTACTGGGATGCCTTTTAGAGCACAAGCAATTATTGCGAATCCTCCTGCTTATGGTAAGATATGCACATTAATTATTAGTCTACATGCGGAGCTTGAACTTCAATTAATAATTTAGTAACACTAGAAAGTTGGGTTATCTTAGATGTTTAGCATCCAGATGACCCAGTAAAAGCATAACATGGTGTTTTCTGCCTCTGTTATTCAATTATTCGATTATTCGAAACTTTCTATAAATGAATATAAATTGATTTTGAAGATTTACTCTAAATGACATCAAACATGTATGAGAAAACTCCCTCTGTTTTCTGCCTTAAGTTTATTTTGACATGCTTGTTTGTGACACTTGAATAAGAGAGTTCTTTTGGTTGATTCTAAACTTATGCTTTATATGGTTGCAATGCCGTTGAACGTAGGCAACGGTAGTGTTAGAGTCTCTATCATACATTGTGGTTAAAGTGAGGTTATGGGTTTTTAACTCAGTGCATAATATTTAAATTTGTTTGATTTATATAGATCTCAATAGAAAAAAACTGCTCAATTTTTTTTGTCTCTTCTGATATAATTGATTCCTACAGGACATTTGCATGTTGCTGAAGCTCTTGGTGTGCCTCTCCACATCTTCTTCACAATGCCATGGACGTAAGCTTCCTACAGAGTTGTCTCCTACTTATTGTTGTTTTCACATACAGTGCTCTATGCTTCCATTAGCTTTGATTGATTTTCCCATGCTGTTTTAAAATGCTCTTTATGAGGCATCATATTTATATCTAGTGACTGATGCAATACATGTATTCCTTCCCGTGGCAATTTGCTAGAACTTGTATATAGTGAATGCATGGTGTAATTAGACCACTTGACTACTAGGTAGCTTGCTATCAAAAGATTCCAAGATAGAAGATTCTCTATCATTACTGAATTTGTTTTTGTATTCCAAGCATTCTATTTATTGTTAAGTTATATGGAGGAAGCAACATATATAGTAATTTTTGTTGTGCAGTTTCATGAAATATGATGCACTACTGATGTGGGATTTCTATAATTTTCATGTGCAAGTGAAGTTATTGGAGAAGTACAGTGTTAAGCAATAAAATTGTTTAATTCGTTCCAAGGAAGAAAAGGAAGAAAACAAGTACAGTGGGAAGTGATTAAGGTATTTGTACTTCTATTTAAATCAAAAATTTTTATTGTGTATAATATTGGTATTTTAAGCATTAAAAATATGAATTATCTTTGCCTTAGGTTCCTAGGCAACCGGATGTCAAACAATGTGGATATTATGTGATGAGATTTATGAAGCAAATTACTGAAGAAGTTACATCAATCGAGGGAGATGCATTCCGAACGATAGTAATAATTTCTTTATTATCTCAAATATTTAAAGTTATCTAGTTATAAAATTTTTCAAGTTGTTATGTTTTATTCTGTACAATTATATAAGTGTTTTTGTTCATAGTTTGCAAAAGCACAGTACTCCCAAGATGAAATTGATGAAGTGCGCTCCGCGATAGCTGATTGTATACAGGATTATATTTGATAATAGGTATGTAAATGTTAGTTACTAAGGTTTAAACTTTTCCTGGTAAATGTTAGTTACTAAGCTTTCGGGTGATATTCCCCTGAATCAAACAATATACATCAGTAATATTTTTTTTAGAGATGTTGTAACCCGAGATTATTTTTTATACGTTGGAGAACAATTAGTTTAGTGGACATGAAAGTTACTTAGATGTTCAAGTAGATTCGTTGAACAATAGAGTCGTACTAGTTTGGCCAAATTCCTTTTAATGCTGTGGTCTAAAATCTACAGAAACTTGATATTTAGTTGCTTTCTTGCATCTCTACTTGAATTTGCAGCCTAGCCTTTCAAGTGTTCTCATTTAAGGAGGATAAACTAATCACCACTACAGATCACTGAACTCATCACTAGGAATTAAACTTTTCAACAAGCTGCATTTACTACTAGATACGATTCAACTCAAATATCATATTACTCGAAATAGTAGTGGACAGACTGAATTTGGCATAACTAATTGTATGATCGTATGAAATTAACATAAATATAAACACATTCATCCAATAGAAATTCCTTCAATACATTTTTTTTCAATATATTTTGGAGCTTCAGCAGTTCTGCCTAACATCCCTGATTCGATGCAATTCTTCAATATATTTTTTTATTTGCCTAAACAAACACAGTTTGTGATTCAGAATATGATTCTGAATCACAAACAATCAATCAAGAACATGTGTCAGATATTTAATATGGTCGTCTGAGTATTTTCCTTGAAAAGTGGTTGCAAGGCTGTAAATGTCTAAATAAGCCAAGCTAGCAGTTTCCTTATAATTGCAAGTGCTGATACATGCATATCTTTTTTGTTTGTTTGTTTGTTATTTTTGTTGTTTGTTGATACATATCTTCATGGATCATTTTTTATTGGACATATGCATTTAATAGAATAACTAATTAGAGTGTTTGTTCTCTTTTTTTCCAGCTGCAGGGGCTTGTTCGTGATCATGTTCGAAGACCATTAATCTGACCTTCCAAGCTATAATTTTTGTGATTTGAACTTCATTGTAAGTTTAGTTGGGTCAGAATTATATATAATTTGAATTCTTGTAATTTGGGTCAGAAGATACTTTAGTGGTTTCGTCTGTAGAAAGGTTTTTGGACAGAAGATACTTTTGTGGTTTCGTCTGTAGAAAGGTTGTGGTGGATCTTTATTGTAAATATGTTGATAATGTTTGATATATATAGTTTTTGTTTCGAGGTTAAATTATTGCCTTTTAATTGAAAATATAATGGAAATATCTTTGTTGTCAAATTGGTATGAAACTGTTGTGGAACAGTACAAACGCACAACAGGTTTTTTTAAAGCTAAACTGTTGTTGTAGATAAACGACAACAGTGCTATATAGGTAAAACTGTTATCGAATATAATAGAAGACAACGGTGAATTCGGTATACGACAACAGTTAAACACCTTTGTTAAAACTCATCTAAATGACAACAGTGATAAACTGTTGTTATTGATATACGACAACGGTTATAAAACTGTTGTCGAATATATTAATAAAAGACAACAGTGAAAAACTGTTGTCAAAATGTTGTCGAATGTGATATACGACAACAGTGGAAAACTATTGTCAAACTGTTGTCCAAACGACAACAGTGATTCACTGTTGTCGTAGACCCCCCCTTTTAATAACATGGCCTTTAACAACAGTGGTATTTGGCATACGACAACGGTGATTCACTGTTGTTGAATGCATTTTTTCTAGTAGTGCCTCTAGTTATCCCCAAGACCAAATTGTTGGAGACATCCATCATGGGGTTAGAACTAGATCATTCTTCCGGAATGAGGCTAATGAAGTTGCCTTAATTTCCGAAATTGAACCTAGGAAAATTGATGAAGCATTAAATGATCCCGATTGGATCATTGCAATGCAAGATGAACTAGGTCAATTTGAAAGGAGTCAAGTTTGGGACTTAGTCCCTAGACCTAAGAAGATCTCCATTATTGGAACCAAATAGGTCTTCAAGAACAAATTGAACCATAAGGGAGAAATCATTAGAAACAAGGCACGCTTAGTAGCTAAGGGCTACAGTCAAGTTGAAGGCCTTGATTATGATGAGACCTATGCTCCTGTGGCATGATTAGAATCCATCCGATTGATGCTTGCATTTGCAGCACATCGTGGCTTCAAGCTATACCAAATGGATGTCAAATCGGCCTTTCTAAATGGTTTGATTAGAGAAGAGGTCTATGTCGAACAACCTCCGGGGTTTGAGATTACCGAATTTCCAAACCACGTGTTCAAGCTCAAAAAGACACTTTATGGCCTTAAACAAGCACCCCGAGTTTGGTATGAGCGGTTGTCGACATTCCTAATTGAGAAGGACTTCGTTAGAGGCCAAATAGACCCTACACTATTTCTACGAAGAGATGGTGACAATATTTTTGTAGCCCAAGTATATGTCGATGACATAATTTGTGACTCAAACAATAAGGGCTATTTGAATGAGTTTATTGGACACATGGAAAATGAATTTGAGATGAGTCTAGTGGGAGAGTTGACTTTCTTCCTTGGACTCCAAATCAAGCAAACTCGTGATGGGATCCATGTGCACCAATCGAAATACACACAAGAAATGCTTCGAAAATTCAATATGAGTGATTCAAAAGAGGTAACCACTCCCATGTCTACAACCACAAGATTAGACAATGATGAGAGTGGTAAACCCGTTGATTTGACTCGATATCGAAGCATAATAGGCAGTTTGTTATACCTTACAGCTAGTCGACCTGATATACTATTTGCTGTGGGTATGTGCGCTAGGTATCAAGTTTGTGCCAAGGAATCTCACCTAATCGCTGTTAAGCGAATTTTGAGATATCTCAAAGGCACAATTGGAGTCGGTCTATGGTACCCCCGTACCGAATCATTTGATTTAATTGGCTATACGGATTCCGACTACGCTGGATGTAAGTTGGACCGGAAAAGCATAAGTGGGGGTTGCCAATTCTTAGGTTCGTCCTTAGTAAGTTGGTCAAGTCGGAAGCAACATTGTGTTGCTCTCTCCACGACCGAGGCAGAATATATCGCCATGGGAGAGAGTGTATCACAATTGTTGTGGATGATACATACTTTAGAGGACTATGGATTGAGTTACAAGGGTGTGCAAGTGTTATGTGATAACATAAGCACAATTAGCTTAACCAAGAATCCAGTCCATCATTCTAGGACCAAACATATTGAGGTGCGTCACCACTTCATTAGTGATCATGTAGCTAGGGGAGATATTGTACTCTCTCATGTAGAGTCCAAATCAAACCTAGCTGACATTTTCACTAAACCACTCCCCGAAAATGAATTTAGTTTCCTAAGACAGGAGTTGGGAATGTGTCGTGCTTTATGAATTTCAAATTGCATTCAAACCTTTCATGATTATTTTGAAATTGTTGGGAAACAATTGGGTAACTTTGGGAACATCTCACACAAACTATAAGGTTTACCAAAACGTTTTTGTTTGCTAGATATGGGGTGAGATGTTAGGATCAACTAAATTTCTCAAAATGCCAATGCATCCCTTGAGAAATTAAGTTGATGAGATAATAATTATTGTGGTGACCAAGTATGGGGAAAACCATTGCATAACATATGTGTATATGACTCCATGATCATACTTGGACATTCCAATCAAGGAAACTTGATTGGAACACTGAATTTGGAACAAAACTTGATTGAATTTGCTTGAATGATTGTTGATTGAGTTTGACTCCATTTGGGTGGAGCAAAGTGATTGTTGAATCTATAAGGACTCTTGATCCTTATTCAGGGATCAATTTTAGTCATGAGATTATGTCCAAGTTCGATAAACTTCATCAGATCTCGTTGGAAAGTTTCAGAAAATCTGAAACTGAATATTTCAGATCGAATCTGGGAATATCAGGAACCCTGATCGGTCACCGGACCGATCAGGCATAAGGCTGATCGGTCCCCAGACCGATCTGGCTTCCTCTTGCATTGATCGGTCCACAGACCGGTCAGAGGGGCATCAGCGACTTTACGAAATTCTGATCAACCTTACTGAGCCAGCCTGGATCGGTCCCCGGACCGATCTGGCACCCTGCTGGGACCGGTCCACAGTCCGATCAGGGGCCTCACAGTAAGCCTCCTGAGCCTATTGATCTCTCCCTGATCGATCAACCGATCGATCAGGAGCATGCCTGATCGGTCACCCGACCGATCAGGATCAGTTCAGTCCGATCAGGCTATAGCCTGATCGGTCTGGGCGCTATCAGATCGTACGGTGATCCGTTCAATCGCATTAAATTACGGTTGGTGGACCGATCCACCAACCGACTAACTTCGCGAAAAACCTCTCCTTGCCAACCCTAGTGCCGAAACCTCTCCCTTACGCCTCTTCATTCTGAGCGAGAGTGTTCCTGCGTCTCCCTCCTCCTCGCGCGTGCGAGTTCTTGCGAAAGCTTCTACGGGCGTTTCCTTGCTCTCTGCAAGTTCTCTTGTGCTCGAAGTCTTCTGCGTCTCTGTCTTGCGCTGCGAGCTTCTCCCGCGTAACTTCTTCTTCCAGTTTTGCGATCCTTTCAAACCAACTTCAATGGCACCAAAGTAAGTTTTTGATTTAGTTTTCATTATGAATCAGTCTATGGATTATACATATGAAGCTAATCATGTTTTGGTGTTCGTGCCGTGATCTTCTTGTGTTGGCCGTGACCTTCTCTTTTCAATATCTTACCTTGGATCAAATCTCTTATCTTATGATCAACTCCATCTTATATTCACTCTATGATTATCACGTTATGATCAAATCTCTGTTCCTTGATCCAACTGTGTCTTGATCACATTCTCTGATTGGGTCTTTCCTTGTATGATCAACTCTTGACTTTGTGTGATTCAACCTACATTCGTATCAACCTTGCTCAATTGATTCAAACCGTGTATGATCAATTCCTGATTAAATTTTGTGTCTTGATCATTTCAATTCTCTAGAAAATCTTCTTAAGGGAAAGAAGCTGTTGAGGGCAGCTCGAGGGGGAAAGCCCCCTCTTCACCTGCGCCCTTCAGAAGGCCTCAGCCTTCTTCGAGCTCCCGATTCCCAAATGCGGCTTGTGAACAGGCCTTCCAGTCAAGGACTTTCAAAATGCTACCCTGCCGATCAATAGATGTCCCCTTCCTGACTGAGTATTGTCCATCGGTCATGGAGATAGTCCTGCGCATTACAACCTTGGTTTTCTCCTCTCTCTGGAAAGAACTATCAATTATGACCTCGTCTCTGAATTCTATAACAATCCTCAGCAGGGACCTAAAGGAGGCTTCAAGTTCACCACTCGAGTCGCCAAGAAGAACCTTGACTTTTCTTACGAGATCTTGGCAGAGTATTTGGGTGGTCGTCGATCACCAAACATGTATTCGATCTACCTTGAGCTTCCCAATCCGTTATAGGCACCGTTTGCGGATGTCACTCCAGATGGTATCCATCAGTACTTCTTCGGTCTTCCTCGTCCCGACGGACTTGATGAATTGGGCCCTGACTTTCCTACCTTTGCTGCACTGCGTCTTTCTCCCACTAGCTACATATAATTTAAGATTATCACAAATTGTATTCTCCCAATCACCTCCAAACCTTTAACTGAGATTCGACCCTATCACTGTCTGATGCTCTACGGCATGCATCGCCGATTGGACTTCGATATCATGGAGAGCATCTTCCAGTCCATTCTATCTTATCGAGAGCCCAGCCGCCGCACGGTCTACATGCCTTTTGGTCACGTCATCACCGACTAGCTCATGTCAGTAGGTCTTGATGTCACCAAGGGTCGGACGATGCCTATGGTCCGACAGGATTGCAGACTTGGCAGGTGAGCATTCGCCAAGTCCGGCATCATTGTTCGGGAGCACGATCGGGCGTTGGTTTGGAAAGATGGTAGGGTTCTTGGTGAGTTACCGAGGGGAGGTCCACAGGTTCAGGCGCCAGCCGCTACTGCTGCTGATGATGATGACGACTACGACGAGACGGATCCAGATCTGCGCTGGCAAATCTCAGAGCTGGATCAGACGCTACAGGAGTTTATTCAGTTGGGGGCGACAGATCGCGAGGAGTTTCGGTCAGGCTTTCGCTCCCTCGATTTCCGACTGACCAGGATCGAGACCGAGGTCTCGGGGACCCGTACCCTCCAGCAGACATGGTATGATGAGTGGCGCAGCCACACATTTCCAAGAGGTGCACCTTCATCGAGTACTGCACCAGGGTCCTTTGCTCCTACTGATGCCACGATGGATGATCTCGTGCACGATGACGATCCCCCCGCTGATAGTTGAGTTTGGTTGTCCATTGTCTCTCCTGGTAATATGTGTATTTGACTACTCAGTTGTGTGACGTTTAGCTGAATGCCCCTTGACTTGCCTATTGTGGCCTTGTGCCACAAGTATTTTGACTGTGATGCATGTGTATTGCATCTTGTGTTTTATCTGGATATTTCATGAATTGCCATGTCTGCCCTTGCTGCGTTTTTATCCTACTTTAGTATGCTTCTTGTTGATGCTATGATGACTACTATTTGCATACTTGCTACATTGCCATGATTATGTTTTTGATGCCATGTCCACTTGATGTATATGACCGCTATGACATGTTATAGATTCATATGAAGTATGTGATGGTTTCATCTTGATCTATCTTTTCCACATGATATTATATGCTTCGAAAATAATTCCATCGAATCTTTGTTGCTCTGGGATACTCCTAGGGTTGAGGGGGAGTTTGTTTTAAACTTAACAACCCCTCTAGCCCCTTTTCGGTGTTCGACAAAGGGGGAGAGTGTGGATTGGTTAAGTTTAGGATGATCATGTTGTAGGGGGAGGATCTTGATTCCCCTATGATTCTAAATTTGAAAAACTTGATTGAGAATCCCTAAACTTAAAATCGGGTTGTCAAACAATAAAAAGGGGGAGATTGTTGATGCAGTCTGGCCCTGATTGTTGTTTTGGTGTTGACACCGATTTTAGTTTAGGTTGATGATTATGATGACTATGATTAAGTCCTGATCGAGGATTAGGCAGGGTTTGGAAAATCCTAACCTGGAGGGTTAGGTGTGTAAAATCCTAGCTTGGAGGGCTAGGTGTTGGAAAGTCCTAATTCGGAAGGGTTGGGTGAAAAATCCTAGCTTGGAGGGCTAGGTGAAAAGTCCTAACTTGGAGGGTTAGGTGCAAAGTCCCAATTTGGAGAATTAGGTGAAAAGTCCTGGCTTAGAGGGTCAGGTGCCTAGCTTGGAGGGCTAGGTTGGATGAAGTTCTAACTCGGAAGGGTTGGGTGAAAAGTCCTAGCTTGGAGGGCTAGGTGAAAAGTTTTAGCTTGGAGGGCTAGGTGAAAAAACCTAACTTGGAGGGTTAAGTGCAAATTCCCAACTTGGAGAGTTAGATGGAAAAATCCTTAGCTTGGAGGGCTAAGGTGGATGAAACCCTAGCTTGGAGGGCTGGGTTTGACTCCCTGGATCGGTCTGGTGACCGATCAGGGATATTGGCACGCTGCTCCTTCGTGGATCGGTCTGGTAACCGATCCAGCAATGTCTGATCGGTCCGGTGACCGATCAGGGAGCAAGCAGCTTCCTCACTGACTTGCTCCTGATCGGTCTGGTGACCGATCAGGGAGCGAACAGTGAGTGAGTTCTCCTCCGGATCAGACCCTGGATCGGTCCGGTGACCGATCAGGGACTTAGGATCTGATTACAGAATTACTGTTCATATGTCCTGATCGGTCTGAGTGACCGATCAGGCTTCACTCTGATCGGTCTGGTGACCGATCAGGCTTCACTCTGATCGGTCCGGTGACCGATCAGGCTGTGTTGCCGTGAGAGCTGGGAATCCCAGCACAGAGGTAGATCGGTCTGGTGACCGATCCACAAGCCCTGGATCGGTCCGGTGACCGATCACTTTAATTCAAATTGCACTGTCAGACGCGATCAGAGCGTCTGATCGTATCCGATTCTCTGCGCTTCACTTCTGAATCTTGATTTACTGCTTGATATGCTGCTCTAACACTCTGATTAAGCTGCAGGTGATAGGGGAGGATTCAAACACTCAAGGAGAAGTCAATGGAGGCTTTCCTTGGAGCAGGTTTGTCCGTTTTCCATCTCAGGTTGCAACGGCCGGAGCTGCAGACTGGAGCCGCTGATTGGAGCTTGGCTGAGGGAGCTCAGGAAGTCCAGGGAAGGCTCAGTGGTAGCTGGCGTTGGCAGTGAGGTAGCTGGAGGCTGCAGGAGATGCTGTCACCTGATGCTGAGTGGAGAAACAAAAAGGGCGGAGAAGGCTTCGTGGAGTGTTCGATTTTTGCGAACTGAGTTTCTTGCCGCGCCTTGAGTTCTCCACAACTTGCTTGCTGTGTTTCTGAAGTTCTCATCACCTTGAGCAAGCTACTGCATTCTTGAAGCAACCATTACTTGAGCGCTTGAAGGAGAGAACAAGAGGCTTGGAGTCCGACAGCGGGAAGACACGAGGAAGGGTTCCTTGCGTGAGATCGCCGTTGGGTGGAGCTCGGGAAAGCTTGCTGTGTTCTTGTCTTTGCTGAGTGCTTGAGTAAGATCCTTCCTATTGTTTCATTGTGCTTAAACATATATTTGTGATTGAAACGCTGTGGAGAGGTTTCTCCACCGAGAAGGAGGTTGTCTTCTATCCGGTGTTAACCGGGGCTTGATCTGCCGACGATCAAGGGATCACCCACCTTAAGGGCATGCCAAGGACTAGGGGCAAGTTATCCCCGAACCTTGTAAACCCTCCTTGTTAGCGATCTTGCTAGTTGTGTTTGTTTTGCTTTCGTTTCTGTTTTTAGTTTTCTGCACACTCTGTTTTCTACTCTTTCCGCTGTGCTACTGATATCTGAGTTGCAGAAACTTCATAAGTGTTTAAAGTCGAAGTGATTGGCTATATTCACCCCCCCTCTATAGCCATCCGTTTCCAACACTCAGTGTCTCCGATCGGACGCGTGGTGGCTCACGCTCCTGAAAATTGACCTGAGCAAGTGTCTAGACTCTCGTGCTCACGAGCTATAAATTGGGATCCGGTCCCATCCACCCCTCGGATCGGCTCTCAGGCGGACGCGTGGCAACTCACGCTCCCTGAGCAAGGCCCGAGCAAGTGAACTATTTCATGTCTATGGGCGGGTAAGTCTTCAAGACTCCCTTACCCCGACTCCCAAGCTGGGTACGCTGGTTACCCTCGCTCCCCAAAATCAAACTCACTCAATGACAATGCTCCGGACTGCCCCAGCCAGTAGCCGACAGCGTTACTCAATCGACCCAAATCAGACGCTCTGTGAATCTAGGTCAAGTAGCTGGCACTTAGAAACTATCGTGCTCGAGTGCCTCACACTGTCGCTCACAAAAGTCGAATCACTTAATAACGCTCTCCCCCGAGTGGCTGATCTATAGAAACTGTCATTGCATGGGCGCGTTCGTCAGCAGGAGTTGGCCAAGTGTTCCCTCGCCAGGGTTTTTCGCGCCTAAGCCACCGACATTCAAGCGCCAAGCATACACGTACAAAAATGCAAAAGGAAAGATTAGCATTCATAGCCATACTATTGCAAAAAACGAGGCTCCGCCTCTGCCCCAACAGAAAAAGCAAAAGGGGAGGCAACCTCTATAGCGGTCACGCAAGTCTAAGGCCTACGGGCGGGTTGCTGAGACATAGTAGGAGCCCGTATCGCCTCTAGCTCCTTTCGAGTCCTCTCTAGCTCCGACTCCAGGGAAGCACGCTGGCGCCTAAGCCGCACAAGGTCTCTCGAGCGCGCAGTCAGCTCCCTCTCCTTGACCGCCAGATCGGCGCGCAGCGCAGAAGCCGACTGGCTCACCTCCAGGAGCTCCGCCTTGACTTTAGCCAGCTCAGCCTGAGCTAGGTGCTCAAGGTCCCGGGCCTGGCGCTCCTTGTGCTCTAAGCAGGCGATTTGGCACCGCGCCTGACCAACTGCCTCCTTAGCCGAGCTCAGCGCCGCTAGGGCCTCCGTAAGGTGCGCATCCGCGTGGGTCACACGATCCCAAAGAGCTGAGTTCTCAGTCCTTAGACTAGTTAAAGATTCTTCATTGGACCTCAGCTGTGCATGACGAAGCTGAGCCTCCAGTTTCTTCACTTGGGACTCGGCCTGTTGCAGAGCCCGAGCCTGAATTATAAAACTAACGACCGTGTCATAGACCGAGTCGTAGAACTGCAAAGGGAGAGAAAACGGATCGTGAGTCCGAAGGAAAGCATGCAAAAAGAAGAAGCGCAAGTCGCCAACAAGCCATACATGACTGGCCCCCAATAGAAGGGCATTAGCTCGGTCAATCGGGTCCCGATAGATTGATTCTCGAAGGCCTTGACGCAGCTGGTCACTAAGGGGGCCATATAGATGGACTGCCCGAACCAACTCGGGTGGATTAGTGACCGGAACCTCGTAGGCCGTGTCGGGGTCAACCTGGGACGGTAGGACGAGATGTAAAGGGCAAGGGCCTGCAGTGCCCTCAGGAAGAGGAGGGGGGGGGGGGAAGCCTCCTAATCCGTACGCCCGAAGAGCCAGCCTGGGTCGAGGGGGGTGCAGGCAAGGTGATCCCTTGCGCAGAAGGGGCTGGAATAATGGGCGCAGATACGGGCGAAACTGGAATCGCCGACGAGGGGGTCGCCGCAGGGGACCCAATTAGGGCCCTCTTCCTGGACGGAGGAGTGGTGGTGGTCCCAAAGGGGGGCGAACGGTCGGCGGGTCAACCTCTTGGGCGCTTGGTCCCTAGTGGACAGGCGTCTTCCTCTAGGACATTGGGATCGGAGTCCTGTACCTTTCCCTCCGGCGATTTCCCCTTGCTCGAAGAGGGCACCTTGGGGGAAACGGCCGCCGCAGAATCGACCGCCGGGACAGCCTGAGATTCACCTGCTTGAGCAGCAAAAAATGCATCGTCCAGAAGAAAGTCTGCCCTCAAGGCCTTTCCCAGCATCTTGTCTTAAAGGAGACGCGGGGTCGCCGGAGAAGGTGTCCAAAAAATAAAGGGCGCCTGAACTCTCGAAAGCGACAATGAAGGGGCGTCGGAACTCTCAAAAGCGACAATGAAGGGGCGCCGGGAGAAAGAACGCGGTAAAGACAGCCGCAGTCGACACCTATATAAAGGGGGCCACGGCCAATCCCAGCTGTTCGTGAGGAGCCACGGGAAAAAGGCGGGATTGAATCGAGGCCCTCCGATCGAACCCTCGGGGAATCCCAAAGCCCGATGAGACGCGCACATTCCCGTCAGCAGACGTTTCACCGCCCAAGGCGCTAGTAATCGGCGAATGACACTTCAGTGTCCAGGAAACCGCTCGGTAGGGGACACGTGTCCCCACCAATTAATGCATACATCATGAGGAAGGATACGAAGCGATTTGTATCAGAAACAGGACAGGGGTGACAGTCGAAAGGATAGCTAGCCTGTTAGCCACGTTGTAGGGGCGGCCCGACTCCGACCCCTAGTGAATTATCAGCGGGCCTGCTCCCACGACCCTCAGATCGGCTCTCAGTCAGACACGTGACGGTCCACGCTCCCTGAGATATCCCCGATCGAGAGGTCAGACTCTAACTCTCGCAGGATATGAGTGGGCATGCTCCCACAAACGCTGCGGCCCTGCTCCCAGGCGGGCGCGTGGCGACCCACGCCCCGGGATCTGGCCGACCAAGCAGTCCTACCCGCGTCTTGACGTGAGGCAGGGCCCCGAGTATCCGACACTTGGGAGTTTTCGCACTCTCACCCAAGGGGGTGGCGCTCAGGAGCCATTGCGCTCCAATGCCTCCAACAGGCGCTCGAAAAGCCGGACAGGCTGATCATCCACGCACTCGACTCGCTTTCGTTAACAATCGCCTGGGTCAGTAATGCTCGGCAGAAACCGAGAAAGATGCATGGAAAGAAATAAAGATGATCCAATACAACACTGAGGCAAGCCCTTACAAGACGACAGACGGGAAAGAAAGAAAGAACAAAATCCCGACCCTCATTTAAAGGGTTGGTCAACCACCTCCGGCAAGTCCTCAGACATGACCGCCATCTTGACCGCGGAATCAGGCAGGTCGTGGGCAACATGCCCACCCTACCTGAGTTGCTTCAGGATGCTAAGATGCAGGCATCGAAGCACAGCTCGGAGACGCTCGGATACTTGATCAGTGAACTCATCCGAGTTGATATATTTCACCCGCCAAGCCTCCCACCGAGTGGCTTCCTCCGCCCTATACGTGTTCAGTTCCTTCAGCTCTGCTTGAGCTGCCTCCCAGATCGCCTACCGCCTGCGCAGCTGATCCAGCTCTGCCCGAGCTGCCTCCTTGGCCGCCTGCCGCTCGCGCAGCTGATTCAGTTCCCCGGCTTGAGCAAACAACTGACTTGTCAGCAAGCCAATCTCCAGCTCTTTGGTCGCCAATTGCGCGCGTTAAGGCTTGGCAGCCTGATTCGCCTCCTGAAGCTCGGCCTGGGTCTTCTGAAGCTTCGCCTGTAGTCGATCCTTGGTTTTCCAGGCGCAAAGTTGCGTGTGTTCGGCCTGGGCAACCCTGCATTACACTTGGGCTGCCACCGCGTCAGCCGCGACAATTTGGGCCTTGGCAGTCTACAGTTCGTCCTTGGCCTGGTCCAGCATGTCATGAAGGCCAATCACTTCCGCCCTCAGGCTATTTAGGGAGGCATCACTGGAAGCCAACTAAGTGTGCTGATGCCGAGCCTTCAGATACTCCACTCGTTGCTCGGCTCGAAATCGAGCCTTGGTATGTGATGGACCTAAAATGGACTGTCACGAATGTGGGTCTCAAATTTAGAATATTTACAAATGTTGGAAACCCTTTCTGCAATCAAAATATGAAAACGTAGTAAAGGGGCCACAGGTCGTATTTTTCATCGGGACTAGTTGACGTTGTGTGATTCGAGCTTGTATTTATGTGTCATTTGTGAATTTGGGTTTCAAATAAAAATTTGGGTTTGGGTTCAATTCGAAATGGAATCGCAATGAAAATGAAGGGAACTTAACTCATGAACTAAACAAAGTGATGGCACTTAATGATTCAACCAATTGACCACTTAATCACTTAATGTTAATTTGCAAAATTCAGGAAACTGAAGCTGAAATCAAATCGATCCTAATCCTGATTGACACTAATTCAGAGTTTTGCTTCAGTGATTGCCGTTCAAACTAGCCAAATGCTAAACAATTTTTCCCTAATGAAAAAAATGAAGTTCATTGATACAACTTGCCAAAATGATACTCTTTTTTTTTGCGGGAATTAGCAGTTACAGCTCAGAACAATTTGAATGCAATTTGGACTGAAATCAAGGGCAAGAGTACACTAAGAATTGAGTTAAACTTGGGTCCAATAAGTGCTGAATTCTCCACTTGATACAAAGTGCAGAATTTGAGTTAACTTGCCACCAAAATGCAGGAACTAATGTGCCAAAAGCTGACTGAACGCTTGAACTGTAAACATGACAATTTATACTGAAACTACCCAACTTAGCTTGGAAAATGATAGTACCAGTGAAGTGAGATCCAAGTCTGATCAGTCAAGAAAACTCAATGCAGAAACAGTTGTGCAGAAACAAAAAAATCCGAATGCAGAAATTAACACAGCAACAAAAATTAATTTCTCAAGTCTGATGTTCGTATAAGATTCAAAGGAGCTCATGTCCCATTGATACATCTTCAGAATGGATACTAAAACTACAACACCACATGCAACAAGACTGAAATTGATGAATTACGTACGGACTGGTAGAATTCAGAATCTGATGCTGAATTTCAGCAACAGTTTGAAATGCAGAACAATCAACAAACAAGCTGGAATTCGGGTAAACAATCTATGGTTCCAATGAGATTCGGAAAAAACTAAAGTTCCCTTGATTCAAACTTCAGAGACATTGAACTGATACAATGCAAGCTAAAACTGAAACTGCTGAGTGAAATGGAGACTTATAAACAGCTAGCCGAACTAAACTGCAGAATTTTGAAGTGAAAGCTAAACAAACTCAAATCACTTGCATTAACTAACTAAATGTCGACTTAAATCTTAGGAACTAAAACCAGAAACCAATTGAATTCGAAATAAACTGGAAAACTTCAGAAACTAAGCTGGAAATGGAAAAAACAGGGCTGATACGAACTGTGAACTTGATACACAAGCTTTTAGCAGAAAATAACTGAATTTAAAGGCAATTGTCCATTAGACAAGCTTCCTAAACTACTTGACTTGAAAGATATAATCCTACTTAAGCAGAAACAATCAAGAAACGAAATCTAAGCAATCTGATACGAAATTCAGAAACAGAAATGAGATTACAGCTAATAACCGAAATTAACTAAGCCTCAATCTCTCATCTCAGCTCAAGAAATCCTTGCTGTCACTCAAGGATGAGCCTCGAATTGAGAAGGAAACGATCCATACAAGAAAACGAATCATCTGATACAAGATTCAGAAATAAAATGGCAGAAACGAAATCTACTGCTAATAACTGAAAATTCGCCAATTAAGCTAAGCCTCAATCTAAATCCTTGCTGTCACTCAAGGATGAGCCTTGAATTAAGGTGGTCACGCCTTCAAACGAAGAAATTGAAGAAACGATGAAGAAAATCGCTAAACTACTGAAGAAGACGAGCTGCGGCGAGGAAGACGCGACAACACTGAAGAGCTGCGGTGAGTTTGATTAAATACTTATCAGTGGACGGTCCCAAATTGATTTGGATGAATCTAATGGCTGATCTTGCTCTGATCTGACCCAAACTTTCCAGATGTTGATCAAGGGTCAAGATCTGCCTCGTGGTAGCTCGGATCCTCCAGATTTGCAATGGATGGTCCAGATCAACCTAATCTTTGAATGGACGATCTAGAGCCCTCCGAGCTTGATCCAACGGTTGATTTAGCTCTGATTGGGATGAAACCTTCAGATCTTGATCAGAATGCTTGATCAACCCTAACCCTAGCTCGGATTGCTTCAGATGGTCCCGGATAGCTCAGATCTAGCCGCTTTTGAATCGGACGGCCCGGATTAATCCGAAACTTGATAACTCGATCCGGGTCCACTTCTGACTCATGTTTGACCTAGTATGCCCTAGGTCCATAAACCTTTCATGTCTACAAAAATAGATCAAAAATTTAGTGGCCAAATAATCCAATTTTATGCAAATTTGCAATTAAGTCCAAAATAAGAGGAGGTTCTAAAACCTAGGGTAATTTCACAATTAAGCAATAAAACATAGGTCAAACATGGATTTTAGCAATTAAAATAATCAACCAAATGGTACTTATCAGTATGACACAGCAGGGACATGCACATGCGGTAGCTTGTGGACCAAAACTGTCGGTACTAGGACAGGTTAGTATCTCGACTACGGAAAGTGTGGAGCAAGAGCAGAGATAGCATCGCTATACCTGGGTGGCTGTCGCCATGAATTGGTCAGCTCGGATGCTCGAAGCATAAAAGTCGCTCTCTCGAAGACCATAGCGAAAATGGTCCGCCAACAAGCCGTGAAGCTGAACGTCCTGCGTCCGCATAGGGGCTGCGCCGCTCGACACCTTTATACTCATGGTTCGGTCGGACAGCGAGGACAGCAGCAGATGCATCAGGCGCTCCTCAGCAGGCTCCCCAGACTAACTAGGGGAGAGCCCATCCGCCTGGGGGGAAGCAGGCTCCTCCGGGGACGCCTGAGGGGAAATGGACGACATCACAGCTAAATCAGTAGCGGGCTCCTTGCCCACACGACGGTCGCTGGATCGGCTGGAAGAGGCTGTCGCCGGAACAATCGTTGAGGTCGGGGGCTCCTCTCGACGTGCTCGCTTCCGCCGAACTGGACCAGGAGATTTCCTCATCATCCTGCACGGGTTCAAGAGGAACAAGGGCTGGCGCCACTTCATTAGACGGGGGGTTAGCCTCCCGCTCAGCTAGCCGCTCGGCTACCCGGGCCTCTAGCTCTGCGTCATCCAGGTTGCAGTCCTCCTCCAGCACCGTCGAATGCATCAGGTTGACTGCAAGAGGAGCAGTGTTCAGTAAGCCCTAAAGGAGGATGAGGAAGAGGATGAAGGGCTCGCCAAACAAAGAAGGCTGACGAATTGGGGCTGGGCTGAGCCCGAACACGGACAGGATGTCCTCACACAGCAGTTGCCCCCCATGGAAACGCCGACCCCCGATCTTGGAGAAGGCAAATTGGTACCGACGAAAAGACCGGAAGTCTTTGTGCAGAGGGGGGAGGGAGAAGGAAAATCCGCCCGAAAGCCGACCGGCCAGGTCGGGATGGGGAGAGGACGAATATAGAAATATCTCTCCTTCCAATCCTTGTTGGAAGAAGGGAGTTTCGACATGAAAGAAGTGCTCGATCGGGCCTGAAAGAAGAAATCACCCGGCTCTTACCTTTTTGGGCAAAAGAAGTAATAGAAGGTTTCGAGGAAAAGGGGAATTTGATACAAAAAGAGAATATAATGATCGACCCACAAAGGAGCCAAATGACATTCGGAGATAGTTGAGATAAGTTAATACGAAAGTAGCGAAAGATGGAGGAAATGTAGGGGTGTACCAGGAAACGCAGGGCAGCCTGCAGATGATCTCGAGAAAGGGTAATGTAATGCAGTGGAGGTTTCGCAGGTTGGTCGGAAGAGGAAGGCAATATGAGAGAGTGATCGGATGGAATGTGGAAGTCTGCTCGGATCACCTCGAGGTCATGGTAATCGAGCACTGACACCACGGTGGTATACCAAGGGGAAGGGGGAGGAGATGAAGCCGCCATTGAAAGCAAACGAGAGAAGGAAAGCTAACCGGGGAAGAGGTCGCCGGAGAAGAGGGATGGGACAAAACGCCTCGCCGGAACCCTAGCCGAAACCCAAGGGACAGCGTATCGGCATAAGGAGTAAAAAAGCGGTGGTAAAAGCCGTCGGGTAAAATCCTATTTATAGGACCCCGAAAGTAGCCTGGACCGTCCGATGACGGGCCGAAGAAGAAACGGGAGGAAAGCCAGTCGTCCGATCGGGCCCGAAAAAGTCCCTGAGGACGAAGTGGCCCACGTGCGAGCTTATCATTCGATAGAGCAGGCGGCTGGCGCCTCGTCGCTCGGGGAACAGACACGTGGTGTAGGATCGATGCACGTGAGAGGGGGGGGGGTGAATCACGTGACTTTTTAAAAAATCAGAGCGCTTTTAAAAAAACGTGCACAGCGGAAAAAATAAAACACGAACGAAAAACCAATACAAACGACACATGTAGTTTTACTTCGTTCGGAGCCTTCGGCGACTCCTACTCGAAGGCCCAGGTCCCTCGGACCTTTCCGTTGGGCAATCCACTAAAACTCTCTACCGGTAACCCCGATAGAGTAGGCGAGTACAAAAGAATTGAAAGTGTGACAACCCCACACTTTCAAGTAATTAAATGCAATAAAGTATTAAAAAAATACGCTCTTCTTTTTACCGACGTCCGGAGTAGGTCAACTCTTTCGGGGCAGCAGGACATCGTCGGCTCGAGTTGAAGCGTTTCCGGAGCAAGGCGCGAGCGTAGAAGAACTTTGAGGCGATGGAAGAATTGTTGTCGGAAGCATGGGGTCGAGGGCCCTTTATATAGGGCCTGGGGGCGCCCGGGACGTCGGGGGCGCCCCCCACGTGGCCTCTGATCCGCAGAGCTCTCGGTCGCGTCTGATCCTCTGGATCCGCTTTGACCGGGGCGCCCGGAGCGCTCGGGGCGCCCGGAGCGCTCGGGGCACCCGGAGCGCTCGGGGCGCCCGGATTGACCGGGTCAAAGTCCTATCTCCTTGGCTTCGAGGGGTTCGGTTTGAGGTATGCGCATGGGGGCGCCCGTAGAGCAGGGGGCGCCCGGGAGCAGCGGGGGCGCCCGGAAGCACCGGGGCGCCCGGCCCAGCATGTATTCAAACCCTCTTTTGCTTTACCTATTTTGTATGGCCCTTGGGGGCACCCGGGACACTCCGGGCGCCCTACTCAGCTACTACCTCACTCCTTTGAGGTTATCTGAGCTGCAGACACTCCTTCCTTTGGTCCTGCATCCAGGGTTAGTCCAAAACACAATAAAACACAGTGTTAGATTATACAGCCTTAGCTGTCTTGGTTCTGACTTTGGTCTCCGAAATGGAGGCCTAGGTCGAACCGACGCCTACTGTTCCCTCGACGGGGAACGCGTCCTCTCCTACTCCTCCAGTGACTTACCTCACTTACCCTTTGTGCAGCTTTACTTGACTTCTTGACCCACCAGGACTTCCTGCCAAGGCTCAACCACCCTGGTCTTCCTGCCAAGTCTCAACCAACTTGGTCTTTAGCCAGTTGCCAGGACTCAACCATCCTGGACTTCAGCCTGGTGTCTGGTCCTAATTCTTTCAACCCTGCACACTTAGTAAAGAGGTTAAAAACCAACAACCCTAACTTTAACCACTTTGTCATACATCAAAACCCGAGTTAGACAGTCTTTCATACCAGGCCCTAGGTGCTTGCTTAAGTCTATATAGGGCTTTCTTAAGTCTAAAGACATAGTTAGGATGTTCTAAGCTTTCAAAACCAGGGGGTTGACCTACATAAACCTCTTCTTTAATTAGACCATTTAGGAAGGCTGACTTAACATCCATTTGATAAAGCTTAAATCCCTTATGGGCTGCATAACTTAAGAGCATTCTAATGGATTCAAGTCTAGCTACAGGGGCATAGGTTTCATCATAATCAAGACCTTCTACTTGGCTAAACCCCTTAGCTACTAGCCTAGCCTTATTTCTTACTGTTTCACCTTGTTCATTAAGTTTATTTCGAAAAACCCATTTAGTTTCAATAAATTTCTTGCCTTTAGGTAAGGATACTAAGTCCCAGACTTAACTACGTTCAAATTGGGCTAACTCTTCCTGCATGGCTATGATCCAATCAGGGTCAAGTAAGGACTCTTCTATAGACTTGGGTTCAATTTTTGAAATCAAGGCAATTTGACTAAGGTTCCTAAAAGCTGATCTAGTCTGAACCCTTAGTTCTGGATCACCTATGATTTGATCAGTTGGGTGGGTTGAGCTAACTCGAACAGTTCTGGTTTGGTTAGGTTCAGTTTCAAGTGTGGATTCAGTTAGATCATCGTTTTGGTCCTCAATTGGCCTTTCATCAGGGTTAGTACTGGATCTAACAAAGTCAATTGGTTGGTAGGTGGTTTGATCAGAGTTATTTGGGTCAGATTTTTCATCAAATTTTACATTTGTAGTTTCTTCAATCTTTAGGGTAATTTTGTTATAAACTCTATAGGCTCTACTGGTAAGGGAATAACCTACAAAGATACCTTCCTCAACCTTAGAAGTAAATTTTCCTAAGTGTTCTCTAGTATTTAAGATATAGACTTTACATCCAAATACTTTAAGGTATTTAATGTTAGGTTGTTTGTTATAATAGATTTCAAAGGAGGTCTTTCCTAGGTTTTTAATTAGAGTTATTCTATTTTGTACATAACAAGCTGTACTAACAGCCTCAGCCCAAAGGTATTTAGGTGAGTTATATTCATTTAGCATTGTTCTAGCTGCTTCTTGTAGTGTTCTATTTTTTCTTTCTACAACTCCATTTTGTTGAGGTGTTTTAGAGCAAGAGAATTCGTGATGGTAGCCATTTTCTAGACAAAATTGATTAAATTTGTGATTTTTGAATTCTCCGCCATTATCGCTCCTAAGTCTTTTGATTTTAATCCCTTTTTCATTTTCTGTTAATTTACAAAATTGAGTGAGTGTATCAAAAGTTTCATCTTTATTTTTTAAGAATTTTACCCAGGTAAATCTTGAATAGTCATCTATAATTACTAGGCAGTATAGGTTCCCATTAATTGATTTAACCCCATGTGAGTCAAATAGGTCTAGGTGAATTAATTCCAGAATTGACTTGGTTTGAGTTTGATTAGTTGGTTTGTGGGTTGACCTAGTTTATTTTTCTTGTTGACAAGCATTACATAAGGTTGACTCAAGGTTAGATAACTTTGGTAGGCCTCTATCTAAACCATTTAGTTTAGGTAGTTTTCTGAAGTGTGTGTGTGAAAGTCTCCTATGCCAAAGCCAAGTCTCATCCTTATGGGTTAAGAGGCAGTTTTCTAAGGGACAGGTTAGCTTAATTTCATAAATGTTATTGTGCCTAAGTCCTCTAAGTGTGATGTTTGGGTTGTCATTGTGTTTGATCAGACATTCATTGGATAGGAACCTAACCTTATAACCAGTGTCACACAATTGGCTAATGCTTAGTAAATTGAAGTTGAAATTTTCAACAAGTAATATATTTGTTATTATAAAATCAGACTCAAGTTCAATATTGCCTAGGCCAATTACCTTAAGTTTATCGTTGTTTCCAAAAGCAACGGTCCCTAGTCTTTTGTACTTGAGTTCTGTAAATTTGGTGGGATCCCCAGTCATGTTCTGGTATTAATTAATTGCTTCTTAAGGTCTTGATTTTCCTTAAGGAGCTGGTCATTTCTAGATTCAGATGCAAGCAATTTTTTATTTAAAGCAGAGATAATCTTAAAATTTTTTTGATTAACTGAATCTAAATATACCTTAGTCGAGTCGTCCGAAAAGAGACCGATCTCTTGACTCGACTCGTATTCGGAATCTTCGTCGTGCTCTGAGTCTGACCCGGGTCCGGTTGCCATTAGTGCGAGATAGTTTGAGTTCCTTGATGGTTCATCGTCGGAGTTGTCTGTGTTGTCGTCCCAAGTGGCTTGAAGAGCCTTCTTCTTCTTATTCTTCTTGGGTTGATTCTCCTTTTTGTAGGGGCATTCGTGTTTGAAGTGTCCTTTTCTGTTGTAGCCGAAGCAGGTTATTTTACTTTTGTCTTCACTGCTGGTGGGCTTCATTATCCTCTGGAGATCCTTTCTTGAGAACTGGCTTTTCTTTTTGGCGAAGACCTTCCTTACTAAGTTGACCATTTGTTCCTCATCATCTGAGTCTGAGTCTGACTCTTCTTCTGATTCTTGAATTTTCTTCTTTGACTTGCCTTCTTTTGAGGAACCTGCAAATAAGGCAAACCCTTTCTCGGCCTTGGCGTTAGTCTGTTCGTGCAGTTCTAATTCACAAAACAATTCATCTAAATTAATTTTAGAAAGGTTTCTAGAAATTTTATAAGCATCTATAATAGATGCCCATAGTGAATTTCTAGGGAAAGCATTTAAAGCATACCTTATGATGTCTCTGTTTTCTTGTTTGTGCCCGATTAGGTGGAGTCCATTTAGTATGTCCTTGATCCGGGCGTGAAGTTGGCTTGCAGATTCTCCTTCCTGCATTTTTATGTTAAATAATTTATTTAAAAGTAAATCCCTTTTTGTTACCTTTGCATCAGATGTGCCTTCATGTAGTTCAATCAGTTTGTCCCAGAGCTCTTTGGCAGATTCAGTTGGGCCGATACGGTTCAATTCCTCTTTTGTTAGTCCGCACTGGAGGGTGTTCTGCGCCTTGTACTCAGTCTGGGCCTTTCTCTTCATATCAAGGTTCCATCTGTCAGGCTTCAGTGGTGCATTGTTTCCCTCGTCCATTGGTGGTTCGTAGCCAGATTGCACCGCAAACCATTGATCCATGTCTGTCTTTAGGTACACCTCCATTCTTCGTTTCCAGTAAGGGATGTCTTCCCCATTGAAGAGTGGAGGACGGGCAGTGCTAAACCCTTCACCTTGAGCCATCTGAAATAGACCACACAAAAACTTGTCCCAAGACTAGGTCTTGGATTAGTAGTGTGGTAGGAAAAGGAGAAGAAAGAGAAAGAGCGACTCGAAATGGTGTTACACCAAATTCGAGTAAAATCGAACGAAAAAAAATAATCCAAATCTAGGCAACAATACCTAATTTAGATCATGTGTAGCGAAAAACCAAAAATCGAAAAAAAACTGGATTTCCCCCGGCTCTTATGGTGGTTGCACCGATACAGAGCAAACTTGGCTCTGATACCACTTGTAGGATCGATGCACGTGAGAGGGGGGGTGAATCACGTGACTTTTTAAAAAATCAGAGCGCTTTTAAAAAAACGTGCACAGCGGAAAAAATAAAACACGAACGAAAAACCAATACAAACGACACAGGTAGTTTTACTTCGTTCGGAGCCTTCGGCGACTCCTACTCAAAGGCCCAGGTCCCTCGGACCTTTCCGTTGGGCAATCCACTAAAACTCTCTACCGGTAACCCCGATAGAGTAGGCGAGTACAAAAGAATTGAAAGTGTGACAACCCCACACTTTCAAGTAATTAAATGTAATAAAGTATTAAAAAAAATATGCTCTTCTTTTTACCGACGTCCGGAGTAGGTCGACTCTTTCGGGGCAGCAGGACGTCGTCGGCTCGAGTTGAAGCGTTTCCGGAGCAAGGCGCGAGCGTAGAAGAACTTTGAGGCGATGGAAGAATTGTTGTCGGAAGCATGGGGTCGAGGGCCCTTTATATAGGGCCTGGGGGCGCCCGGGACGTCGGGGGCGCCCCCCACGTGGCCTCTGATCCGCAGAGCTCTCGGTCGCGTCTGATCCTCTGGATCCGCTTTGACCGGGGCGCCCGGAGCGCTCGGGGCGCCCGGATTGACCGGGTCAAAGTCCTATCTCCTTGGCTTCGAGGGGTTCGGTTTGAGGTATGCGCATGGGGGCGCCCGGGAGCAGCGGCGGCGCCCGGAAGCACCGGGGCGCCCGGCCCAGCATGTATTCGAACCCTCTTTTGCTTTACCTGTTTTGTATGGCCCTTGGGGGCGCCCGGGACACTTCGGACGCCCTACTCAGCTACTACCTCACTCCTTTGAGGTTATCTGAGCTGCAGACACTCCTTCCTTTGGTCCTGCATCCAGGGTTAGTCCAAAACACAATAAAACACAGTGTTAGATTATACAGCCTTAGCTGTCTTAGTTCTGACTTTGGTCTCCGAAATGGAGCCCTAGGTCGAACCGACGCCTACTGTTCCCTCGACGGGGAACGCGTCCTCTCCTACTCCTCCAGTGACTTACCTCACTTACCCTTTGTGCAACTTTACTTGACTTCTTGACCCACCAGGACTTCCCGCCAAGGCTCAACTACCCTGGTCTTCCTGCCAAGTCTCAACCAACTTGGTCTTCAGCCAGTTGTCAGGTCCCGCGGACCCAACTGGACTTCCCGCCAGGACTCAACCATCCTGGACTTCAGCCTGGTGTCTGGTCCTAAGTCTTTCAACCCTGCACACTTAGTAAAGAGGTTAAAAACCAACAACCCTAACTTTAACCACTTTGTCATACATCAAAACCCGAGTTTGACCGTTAGTGTAAACTGCACCAACACGTGGCATAACAGATAAATGTGGTAATAAATGCACGCGATTCAAATCTACCCGAGCATCTCGGGGTATTGGAACCGAAGAGACAGATGAGGTGACAAGTTCAGTCAATCGGGATGCCCGCCCGCAGACGACCCCCAGGGTCAGCAAGAACGTGTCGGGCCACTCAGGTGCGCCAGGCTCGCTTCAAGAAAGAACAGTCCAGTCAGTCGGACTCGGCGCCTCCTTCGACTAGACTCGAGGGGGACGCTTCTGATCCCAACCTTGCTTATAAATAGCTCAGCCCACATAGCTAGACAACCTGGCGCCACGGAGTTCTAGCAGAAGGGCCGACGGTGACCTCACCGGGGGAATCCTGATGCCAGGAGCTCCCCAAGGCACTCGTCGATCGACCCCAGTCAGGGTTGATCAAACCGGTCCCGAGCGCCTCCTAACTCAGTCACCTAAACTCGCACCCCGATCCACATCGGGGCCAGACCATTCAGTCGGATGCGTGGCGGCCCACGCTCCCTCAACATCCCATGAAGCCGATAACTCACAGAATCGAGGCAAAGCCAGACAGACACAACTCAGCGCACCCCTGACTCAGAGCGTACCCCGCTACTCAACTCGCCCAGTCGAATGCGTGGCGGCCCACGCTCCCTGGCCATTACCCTACCCGATCTTCGACACTCGGACCTGCCGGTCGACGCTCATGCTATGGGCTAGATCGTCCCTATGCCGCCCTATGTCATCATCATTGGGGTACGACCTTGCTGTCGGGGTACTGCGCGCCTTACCCATTTATGACACCCTTCACGGTTATCCTGCTGATTCAGTACTTCCGTACTGCCCAAGCACCCCCCCCCCCGCCATGCCGCGGTACTCGCGGGTGCTCTCATACGAGTTGACAGGTACCACGCTCCTGTCTCGTCAACACAGACAGGGGGTTGTCAGCTCCTCCGGCTATATAAGCCCTTCACTCCTCATTCCGCAGGTATGCGTGCGAGCTCTCCCTTCCACTATATTTCCATTTGCTCTATTATGTCCTTCGGATACTGACTTGACCGTCGGAGTGTCTTGCCGGGGAAACTCCCCGGCGGGTCTGCTAACGGTCGCGGTTTTGCAGGCAGTCGCCGAAGCGGAGCCAGGTCAGCGCCACCCCAGCCGCTTGTACCGCTCGAGGGACCATCCGCCATTAGAACTTACACCTCACCTCGTGACAAGATCAAGACCCATATTAGGCCTACTCCATATCAGGCCTAACATGGAATTTTTTTATTGATTTTTTCCTTATTATATCTTAACACTTCCGATAAACCGAAATAAAAAATAAATAACATATTTAAACTGCTTATGACCTTAGAAATCCATAAGAATTGAAATTGGTGCAATCAGAGGGGTTTGATTGAAATCCACTAATTGACCTGAAGAATTTCGATTGTACTAATTTTGATTCTTGTAGATTTTTGAGGTTAAGTTCAAATATGTTATCCACTGTTTATTTCGGTTTATTAGGGCGAACGTGAGTCTGATATGATTCTATATCAGACCTAATATGGGTTTTTTTTGTCTATTCTTGGTCGAAAGTCATTGATCGATTTAAAGAGTTTCGATTGCAATCATTTTCATTCCTGTAGTTTTTTGATATTGTAAAAAGTATAAATATGCTAGTTATTATTTATTTTGACTTTTTTTTTTTTTGTAAGTGTTAAAATGTAACCATGAATATATAATCGGTAAAAAACTCGCATTAGAATTGATGTGATCCATATTCAATCCAATGTGAGCCTGATATGATCCATATCAATCCCCAACGTGGTCCTGATATGATTATTAGCTAAAAGTCATTGATGGACCTATAGAGCTTCGATTGTACTTATTACAGTTCTTGTGAATTTTTGATGTTGCAAGAAGTTTAAATATACTATCCATTGTTTATTTCGGTTTCTCTTGATATATTAAAATATAATAAGAAATAATCAATAAAAATCCAATTTTGAACATGATATGATCCATATCAGGCCTAAACGTGGCCCCGATATGATTTTATATCGGATCCCAATATGGTCCTGATATGATTCTTGGCTAAAAGCTATTTATTGACTTAAAATGCTCATATTATATCCATTTCAATTCTTAGGCTACGTTTGGTAGGGGGTAATGTAATCGGGTCTATAATGTAATCAAGTTTGTAATGTAATGTAATGTAATGTAATCTTGATTACATTGTTATGTTTGGTAATTAGTTATATGTAATCTTTGATAACCATTACAAGTTGGATTCCTTTGTTTGGTGAAGGGTAATCCATCCTGTAATGTAATCAAGATTGACGACCGACGACCGCCGCCGACCGGCCGGTGACCATCGACCGGCTGGGGACCGCCGGCCGGCGACCACCGGCGGCGGCCGGCCGGCGACCGACCGACGGCGACCGACCGGCGGCGGCCGGTCGGCGACCGACCGGCGGCGGCCGGCCGGCGACCGACCGGCGGCGGCGACCGACCGACGGCGGCCGGCCGGCGACCGACCGGCGGCGGCGGCCGGCGGCGACCGGCGGCGGCCGTCGACGGCCGGCTGGCGACCGACCGGCGATCGGCGGCAGCCGGCCGGCGACCGACCGGCGACCGGCGGCAGCCGGCCGGCGACCGACCGGCGGCGGCCGGCCGACGACCAGCCGGCGACCGGCGGCGGTCGGTCGGCGGCCGGCCGACGGGTGGCGGCGGCCGGGCGTCGACCGAGCGACGACCGGGCGGCGACCGGCGAACCGCTGTCGATTGACGACCGTCGTCGCCCGACCGACAACTTTACAAGCCGTAATGTAATCCAGATTATGGAGGTTTTGGTTTGTAATCCAGATTACAAAGTATCAACCTCTTTTGTAATCGAGATTACATTACATTACAACTTTAAAGTTATTCCAAACAAACGAATCCAACTTAGTAATGTAATCTGGATTACATTACAGGGTGGATTATAGTCTACCAAACGCAGCCTTATGAATTTCTAAGATTATAAAAAGTTTAAATATGTTATTTATTATTTAAACATGTTAAATATTATAAAAATTTAATTAAACTTTAAACGGCGTGGCCTTATATAAAAATTATATAAGACATATGTTATGCATGCATGTAAAAAAAAAAAAGATGTTAAAAAAGATGTTATGTGAATGGAAGAGAGGAAAGAGAATAAATAAAAATAAGGGTAATTTATCAAAAGGCGTATCCAAGAATAGGTATTTACCAAATAGCGTACCATGGTTTTATTTTTATCATAGGGCGCACTTAATAATAGTGAACTTCCTCTTATACCCCTCCTGTTATCTACTGTCTTTCTCCTTCTCTCTCTGTAACAAATTTCGAGACAACTGCAGATACTTTTTCAGACTTTTATTTTAAAATAATATAATATGAAATCGACGCTGAAAACGTTGTAAGGTAAACATCAAAAAAATATTTCAGTTAATAAATATCTCATCCAATTGGATTTAAAAATATAAATAAATAATTTTTATATTTTATTAATAGAAATTAATATATTAAATAATATTTAATATATATATTAATATATATAAAAAATATTAATAAATATATTAATAATATTTAATAAATATATTAATATTTCATCCCACACTCTTTATTAATAAATATATTAATATATTAAAAAATTTTGAAAAAAAACGTTGGCTGAAAATTAAAAAAACGTGTATTGATTTCAGGCCCACGCTGGCCTGAAATCAAACCTTTCAGGCCCAGCGTGGGCCTGAAATAAAAATATTTCAGGCCCAGCGTGGGCCTGAAATTTTTTATTTCAGGCCCACGATGGGCCTGAAATCTTTTGATTCAGGTCCGACGTGGACTCAAATTTTTTTTCTATTTTAAAAATATATTAATATATAAAAAACTCTATCAAAACACTTAATTTCAGATTCAAACACAGGGCCTGAAATCATCCCAGGAGGGTCTGAAGTCAAATAACTTCAGATCCTATAAATAATTAATTTAATAAATAATAATTAAATATAAAAAAATATGTTTAAAATTAAAATTTTTTTTTGTGCCCTGGGGCCTGAAGTCTGATGACTTCAGGCCTCAGACTTCAGGCCCTCCATCATTCATATAAAAGAATATAAAAAAAATTTTATAAAAAGGTTTAATATATAATTACATATTATATAGGAGTGGTTTAGATATATCAGTGAGTTTGGGTGCCGAAACATCTAATAGGAGTGGTCTAGGAGATGAGATTTTGGGTGCCGAAACATCTAATCTTGCTGTATCATCAATGCTGTAGGAGTGATTTAGGTATATCAGTGAGTTTTGAGCAAAAATCACTGATGGACCTGCCATATTTGGAATTCTGAAAACCCTATATCAGTGGACAGGGTTGAGCTAGGAGATGAGATTTTGGGTGCCGAAACCTCTAATCTTGTTGTATCACTAATGCTATAGGAGTGGTTTAGGTATATCAGTGAGTTTTGAGCAAAACTCACTGATGGACCTACCATATTTGGAATTCTGAAAACCCTATATCAGTAGACAGGGTTGAGCTAGGAGATGAGATTTTGGGTGCCGAAACCTCTAATCTTGCTATATCATTAATGCTATAGGAGTGGTTTAGGTATATCAGTGAGTTTTGAGCAAAACTCACTGATAGACCTACCATATTTGGAATTCTGAAAACTCTATATCAGTAGACAGGGTTGAGCTAGGAGATAAGATTTTGGGTGTCGAAACTTCTAATCTTGCTGTATCACCAATGCTATAGGAGTGGTTTAGGTATATCAGTGAGTTTTGAGCAAAACTCACTGATGGACCTACCATATTTGGAATTCTGAAAACCCTATATCAGTAGACAGGGTTGAGCTAGGAGATGAGATTTTGTGTGCCGAAACCTCTAATCTTGTTGTATCACCAATGCTATAGGAGTAGTTTAGGTATATCAGTGAGTTTTGAGCAAAACTCACTGATGGACCTACCATATTTGGAATTCTGAAAACTCTATATCAGTAGACAGGGTTGAGCTAGGAGATGAGATTTTGGATGCCGAAACTTCTAATCTTGCTGTATCACCAATGATATAGGAGTGGTTTAGGTATATCAGTGAGTTTTGTGCAAAACTCATTGATGGACCTACCATATTTGGAATTCTGAAAACCCTATATCAGTAGACAGGGTTGAGCTAGGAGATGAGATTTTGGGTGCTGAAACCTCTAATCTTGTTGTATCACCAATACTATAGGAGTGGTTTAGGTATATCAGTGTGTTTTGAGCAAAACTCACTGATGGACCTACCATATTTGGAATTCTGAAAACCCTATATCAGTGGACAGGGTTGTGCTAGGAGATGAGATTTTGGGTGCCGAAACCTCTAATCTTGCTATATCACCAATGTTATAGGAGTGGTTTAGGTATATCAGTGAGTTTTGAGCAAAACTCACTGATGGACCTACCATATTTAGAATTCTGAAAACTCTATATCAGTAGACAGGGTTGAGCTAGGAGATGAGATTTTGGGTGCCGAAACTTCTAATATTGCTGTATCACCAATGCTATAGGAGTGGTTTAGGTATATCAGTGAGTTTTGAGCAAAACTCACTGATGGACCTACCATATTTGGAATTCTGAAAACCCTATATCAGTAGACAGGGTTGAGCTAGGAGATGAGATTTTGGGTGCTGAAACCTCTAATCTTGCTGTATCACCAATGATATAGGAGTGATTTAGGTATATCAGTGAGTTTTGCTCAAAACTCACTGATGGACCTACCATATTTGGAATTCTGAAAACCCTATATCAGTAGACAGGGTTGAGCTTGGAGATGAGATTTTGGGTGCCGAAACCTCTAATCTTGCTGTATCACCAATGCTATAGGAGTGGTTTAGGTATATCAGTGAGTTTTGCTCAAAACTCACTGATATACCTAAACCACTCCTATAGCATTGGTGATACAGCAAGATTAGAGGTTTCGGCACCCAAAATCTCATCTCCAAGCTCAACCCTGTCTACTGATATAGGGTTTTCAGAATTCCAAATATGGTAGGTCCATCAGTGAGTTTTGCTCAAAACTCACTGATATACCTAAACCACTCCTATAGCATTGGTGATACAACAAGATTAGAGGTTTCAACACCCAAAATCTCATCTCCTAGCTCAACCCTGTCCACTGATATAGGGTTTTCAGAATTCCAAATATAGCAGGTCCATCAGTGAGTTTTGCTCAAAACACACTGATATACCTAAACCACTCCTATAGCATTGGTGATACAGCAAGATTAGAGGTTTCGGCACCCAAAATCTCATCTCCTAGACCACTCCTATTAGATGTTTCGGCACCCAAACTCACTGATATATCTAAACCACTCCTATATAATATGTAATTATATATTAAACTTTTTTATAAATTTTTTTTTATATTTTTTTATATGAATGATGGAGGGCCTGAAGTCTGATGGCCTGAAGTCATCAGACTTCAGGCCCCAGGGCACAAAAAAAATTTTAATTTTAAACATAATTTTTTATATTTAATTATTATTTATTAAATTAATTATTTATAGGATCTGAAGTTATTTGACTTCAGACCCTCCTGGGATGATTTCAGGCCCTGTGTTTGAATCTAAAATTAAGTGTTTTAATAGGGTTTTTTATATATTAATATATTTTTAAAATAGAAAAAAAATTTGAGTCTACGTCGGGCCTAAATCAAAAGATTTTAGGCCCAACGTGGGTCTGAAATAAAAATATTTCAGGCCCACGCTGGGTCTGAAAGGTTTGATTTCAGGCCAGCGTGGGCCTGAAATCAATACACGTTTTTTTTTTTAAATTTTCAGCTAATGTTTTTTTTCAAAAAAATTTTTATATATTAATATATTTATTAATATATTAATATATTTATATATATTTATTAATATATTTATTAATAAAGAGTGTGGGATGAAATATTAATATATTTATTAAATATTATTAATATATTTATTAATATTATATATATATATATATATTAATAGATATATTAAATATTATTTAATATATTAATTTTTATTAATAAAATATAAAAATTATTTATTTATATTTTTAAATCTAATTGGATGAGATATTTGTTAACTGAAATATTTTTTTATGTTTACTTTACAACGTTTTCAGTGCCGATTTCATATTATATTATTTTAAAATAAAAGTCTGAAAAAGTATCTGCAGTTGTCTCGAAATTTGTTACAGAGAGAAGGAGAAAGACAATAGATAATAGGAGGGGTATAAGAGGAAGTTCACTATTATTAAGTGCGCCCTTTGGTGAAAATGAAACCATGGTACGTTGTTTGGTAAATATCTATTTTTGAGTACGCCTTCTGATAAATTACCCTAAAAATAATAATAGAGAACAGAGGGGGAAAAAGTTATTTTATTGCGTATGTTTTTTTTTGGATAAATATCAAAGTAATATGTATTTTTGATAAATTCAAAAACTTACTGCGTGATTTGATAAATTGTTGTTAATTAATTGCCCTTCAACCCTACAAGTAGTTCCCATTTTCATAATTATTAATTGTCACGGCACCATAAACAATCACAATCAATATAAGTTAAGAATTTCCTTTTCTTTAAAGTTTGTTAGAAATCAAAATTTATAACATTATTATTGATTAGGTTGTCTTAATAAAATAAAGTCTAATCTCTGCTTCGATCTTGAATCTTTTATTCGGAATGAAAAATTTATGCAAAAGGATGCGTTGACATCCAAGAAGGAGTTCACGACTAACAATATTAAGTGACCGATAAAATTGAGCCTCTCTAAATTAAGGTGGTAAAAGATAATTCGCTTATCTTTAGTGTTTATGTCAATCTATCTCAGGTTAAATCGGTAAACGTTCGTGTTGGACGGTCTAAAAGTCTAGCGTCCCATAATTTACGTCATATTTAAAAAAAAATTCCTATAAAATATAGGATAATTAGACGTCGAACTGCGGAATGTGAAGGCGGATGTCTTCACATTGCCAAATTGAGCCCTTTCAAACCGTTGACTGATCGATGAGATCTGAACTTAGGCTGCTGGACCGACGTAACTCTACTTGTGTCGCCTTCGATTAAAACTAGCTAATATAACATATTAAAATTAATAAAAAGTTATAACGCACTGAAAGTATTTTAACATTATTTAAAACTGATATATTTAGTCTATTTTAAATCTCAAACTATCTAATTGCAATAGTGTAAATAAAACTATTATAACATATTTATAATTATTAAGTAATAAAAATTAAAAGTACTTTAATATTATTTAAAATTGTTCAAGTATTAATTAAAACAACTGTAATTTTATCAAAAGTAATATAATTTAATTAAAAATTTATTAAATATTATAAACACATTTTTTTATAGCAGGCTTTATCAAAAGTAGATGAAATTTTAAATTGATATAAATTATTTTGATTTTTTTAATTGACATCAAATATCAAATTTTAGATTCTAATAATCTTAGGAGTTCTAATAAACTTCAGTGTAAAGATGCAAGATACAGAAATAATAATTCGTCCCTATCACATTAGTAAAAGGTGAGACGATCGTTAAAAATTTAAATTTTTAAAAAAAATTATTATGCTAGATAGTCCGATTCATCTCTACTCTATTTATTTTGATGACCATAAAAAAAATTTATAGATCAGTTACATATTAACAGCTTGATAAATAGATTTAGAAAAAAATCAAAGCAATTCTGCTGAGGAAAAAAAAAAAGCATCTGCTCGAGGCACGTGCTGTCCCTGTCTCTTGGCCGCCTGCTGCCAGAGGGGATCATCTGTTTCGGATGGATCCCTGATCCTGTCCAGTCTGTCCTATATTTGTCGGCGACGCTCGATGAGTCGTCCGATCGTTGATCAGACATCATCGATGATTTTTTATCGTCGTCCCGAATTAAATGATATCATGAAAGAATGGTGAACCGGTTGGAATCGTTGTAATTATAATTTCATCGAATTTGACAGTGAATACGGCAAGATT
Source organism: Boesenbergia rotunda (assembly GCA_024364735.1). Lineage (NCBI taxonomy): Eukaryota > Viridiplantae > Streptophyta > Magnoliopsida > Zingiberales > Zingiberaceae > Boesenbergia > Boesenbergia rotunda. The sequence goes on along the minus strand of JAGFNQ010008929.1, from coordinate 17,418 downwards.
GTAATTATGGTGATCCCGATGGATTTATCATATCCCTAAGATATAATTTTATTCGGGGCCGTGATACCCAATCAATGATCAAAACGATTCGTTGATCGTCGTCGACGAATAAAATAGTGGACAAAGTGGAACTGAAAATCTGCCCACGCCTGCTGCATGCCCTTCTCATGCTAAACCCTAATGAGTTGCTCCAGATTTCGAAGTCATTCAAACTGCTCCACTCGGCACGACAAACAGGTCAGCCACGTTCCTCGTGGGCCTTCTTCTTCCACATGCTCGGACGAGAGCAGAAACCCTAAATTTAATGTCTGACACAGAATCATTTCGAGCTACAGTAATCTAAAAAAGCTACACAAATTAAGCTTCTGGTCATGTCGTATATACTTCCCAGGTGAAATTACAGGACAGTTGGTTTGCATTGGTGGACGACGCATGCAGCAGAGTCGTCAAATCGAAGTCGATCGAAAAGACAATCAAATGCACTGCCACCTCGACCGTGGCACTGCCACTGCCCAGTAGTAGCACAGAGGCGGGAAGGAAGACAACGACTGCACCTGCAAGCAGTTGCGTGGAAGGAGGATGGCCTAGTTCTTCATGGCGCCATTAATGGCGTTCTATTCGGGGCAGTACTGCGTACCCTCGACACGTGACGTGACCTGGACTGTGGGGTCCAGACTCCAGAGAGGGAGTTAGAGGGCAGAGGCCAAGCTTGGACGAGTGGCCGCCGGAGAGATCGGCCCTGATGCTTCCATTTGGTCGCCATACTGCGTTCAGCTCACGGTGTTCGATCTGAGATCCGCCGACATCCGCCCGACCTGGTGCGCGCTTGGAATGGTCCGACGCGATCCTCCACGTCCCCGCATTCAGTAACCGCGGCAGCAGCCACGAAGATGCCGTCTGCCACTTTTGTCTTCTTGGAGGCCTCCATCAACTCCCTCCTCGCCCACGCCGGTGGCGCCACCTTTTATTTCTTTGGAAGCAGGAAGCAGATGAGGAAGGTATAAATAAGGAAAAGATAATTTTTATTTCTGTTGAAAAAAAAAGAGAGAAGGAGATGAGAAAAAACAGGAGAAATTTTTATCTAACTCTTATATCTCAGATAGATCTATTTTTTAACATTCCAAATCAAAATGCAAAAAAGTTACGTTCCCTTTTTAGTTTTTTTTCGTGCCTCTACGAGCATATTGAGACGGTAAAGAATTAGTAAATTATTATTATTATTATAGGTCTTGGATTTGTGTATAAAAAATTTTCCTATCAATTTTTTACCTTGTCAGTAACCGTGATTTATCTCCTCCGTATTGATTCTGAAAAAAAATTAATGAAGATGCTGAGGACGAGCACTTCACTTTTTGCCACAAATAAAGGGTTAGACATCGACGAAAATTTTTTTCTTTCCTCGCCCGTTTGTATACAGCTAATAGCTTGTTCATTCCCTAGAGTAAACATGTGCAAAAAAAAAGACGAAATCGCTCGCTCCCGGCGCCCCCGCCGCACCCGTCACAATGCCATCACGAGGAATGTAAATCATGGTCCCCGGAATAATTAGTGCACAGTTGGATCGAGAATTGATACACTAAACATCCATAGTTTTAATCCAGCGCGTCTTGCGTGACTCGAACCCAGATTCTTTTATACAACACTCCCATGTATTAATCATTCTGGATCCCTGTGGGGACTCACTCCCCGGAGTAAACATGGCAAAACAGTGGCAGAGAGATAGAGAGAGAAGGTCAGCGAGTCAGCGCGGCCGCCGTGAGAGGAGTGAGAGTGGTGCCGGCGCCAAGTCTCCTATCTCGTGGTGGCAAAGGTGATACACTCATTTACATCTCTCGATTATGGAAAAAAATAAAATAAATTACGGAAGATTATTAATTTGAACGGTGATTAATACTCTAGACTTCATGATCAATCTCTCATATACTAATCAGTTAACATCCCGAGGAAACTCAGAAAAAATTAAAAGCCCATCTCGTACTTTATGCAGCAGCGTAGGATGCAGATGGAGGCCACCACCGATACTGGCTTTGGGCAAACAGCGATTCGAGGCGCTGCTCGATCCGCTTCGCGCCAGGCCTTGCGCGGCAGTCAATGCCTCTCTGCACACTTCAGTTTTTTCATCAATTTTTTAAGCACCTTTCTAATATATATATATATATATATATATATATATATATATATATATATATATATATATATATAATTTTGATAGGCTACGAATTACACGTTACATATTATTGTATGGCATGATCTAACACGACTCAAATTGCACTAGAGACACCTCGAGTATGATTTGAGGCGCTTCAAATCACACTCGAAATTCCTCCAGTGCGATTTGAGGCGCCTATTTTTTTTTAAATTAATATTTTTTCTCATAAATTTAAATATATATAATATATTCGTGAACATCTAAAATTTTTTCAATTTTTAAATTTTTTTACTTAAAAATTATAACCCAATTGAGATGCCTAAATCTTAGGTATAAAATATATATAAAAAAATAGTTTGAACACTCTAATCCAATTGAAAAAGTGAATCATACTAGTATAATTTATATTTGAGAAAATATTAATTTAAAAAAAACAATGGACGTATTCTATCATTGCATCGAAGGCGCCATTCGTCAGGTCCGCACAAGTCCATAATCGAGATCCGTAACATATCAAATTTATATATATATGGAGAGAAAAAGAAAAATGATATCCTGTCCGACGTGCTCACGTGGAGTTATCAGTTCAATTTTTTATATTAAAAAATCCTATCTTTCTCTCTCCCTAGTTTATTCTTTTTAGTATTAAAATATTTCTCTCTCTCTTCAACCCCTCCATTATAAAAACACACACACTCTCTCTCTCTTCACTTTCTCATATTTTAAATTTTCCCCGCCTCGTGCATTTCTCCTTCGCCTCCGCCTTCTATTGCAATTGCTACTACCCTTGTTGTCGTCTTCCGTCGTTGTCGCTCCTTCCTTCGTCGAACATAAATAAAGTTATCTCAAAGCTCTTTTTGCAAGTCCAAAATTTGAAATTTCTCAACAGTAGTTGTTATAACATGTAGCAGCTTTTTAGCAATGACAACTACACGTTGTAGTTAACTGCTACAATTGTATAATAAATTTTCAAACATTATAACTTTTGACTCGGATATCAGAAAGAGACGATCATTTTTTTAATTATAGATTTTTGGACGATCTTCGATTCAAAAAAGAAATCGCCTCATTCTGATATCGGAGTCAAACGTTAAGATTTTCGGAAGACTACTACACAGTTGTAGCAGCTACTCACCGTAACTACTAGAACGTGTAGCAGTCATTGCTGAATAGATGCTATATGTTGTAGCAACAACGGTCGAATAACTTCTATAACTGTATAGTAAACTTTTGAATACCATAATTTTTAACTCGAATATCAAAATGAGGTAATCTTTTTTTAATTATAGATCTCTGAACGATCATTGATTCAAAAAATAAATCATCTCATTCTTTTGTTGGAGTCAAAAGTTATGTGTTTGAGAGTTTACTATACAATTGTAGTAATTATTCGAAAGTAGCTGCTACAACATGTAGCAGCTATTCAGCAATAGCTGCTACACGTAGTAGCAACTACTAGACAGTAGCTGCTATAATGTATAGCAACTACCCAATAATAGCTGTTACAACTGTGTAATAAATTTCTCAATACCATAACTTTTGACTCGTATATCAAAATAAGGTGATTTTTTTTTAATTTTAGATCTCTAAACAAAATTTGATTTGAAACAGAATTACCTCATTTTGATATCGGAGTGAAAAGTTATGATATTCAGAATATTTCTACACACTTGTAGCAGATGCACGTTGCAACCTTTCGATTTCATGTTACAAATATACATGACAAATTAAAATCTATCAAACTAGAAAGTCAAGAATAAAAACAACGACAACTAGAATGAAACGTATTATACAAGCGTTAGGAAGTTCAAGAGTTTTAAGGCAGAAGATTATCTAACAAGACCTATAAACACAATAACATGAAATAATATATCTATTTGTCATCACTAATTTACAGAAAATGATTTTTTTATTCCAAGATCTATTACAATTCATTAACCTTAAATACTATAACTTTCCGCTTTCGATCATTTTCTTTGGGAGTTTGAACTTCATACTGCATATGACCTTTTTTTCCCTCCCAACATAAAGGAGGTAGGTACTAGATTTTTATCATAATATGTTTCAGAAGCTCGATTTGTCACCTCTTTAGTATTTTAGTTTTGGTGTAAAACCATAAACTCTTAATGCTATCAACTTGCTTAGATTTTTCTATCCAAGCATCTTAATTCCTGGCCTCCCGACCTTAAAAGATAACATACACTATCACTTATATATATATATACGAAAAATAATAATATAAGCAGCGGAAAACAAGATCCCTTGAGCAATCCATGCGAAAAATCTGTACGAAGTTTGATCTATCTAATAGATATACCTTTGGAGTGTGCCCTTCGGTTATCCTGCTATTCCTTGGTTCGCCAGATCTCTTACACGTTCAAGTGTCCATGCTGTTGGGGATCGATACGCCCGGCTAGAGGGGGGTGAATAGCTCATTGCCCTAATGGGTCGATTCTTCCTACACGTGTTAGCGTGCGCAAGCGGAAATACAAATAACACAAATAAACACAAATGCTAACACAAAATTTTTACGTGGTTCGAGGATGATGCTCCTACTGCACGGCTGTCTATAAGATGGACGATCCCTATGCGTCGGTGGATTAGTCCCTGGAAGACCTTCGGCTAGCTCATGCAGCTCCTTGTGGGTGGAGAAACCTTGCCCCAAACTCGTAACAACTTCTAAGTACTTGTAGACTACTAATAAACTTTACCCAAGTCTATTTCGTCAACCTTTGATAAGTCAAACCGTGCTCTCTTAAATAGAGCTTGTCCCTGAAATAGCCGTTACCAGTCAACTAGTACCAACACCAGTCGACTGCCAGCTGTTGAATTCGAATGATATAGCCCAATGTTCGAATTTCAGCCACCACCAGTCGACTGCACAGAAGATCAGTCGACTGATCTTTCTGTGACCTCTACCAGTCGACTACTACTATTAGCAGTCGACTGCCTAAACCTTAAACCTAGAATTGCAGCCCCGATTATAATCTCTCTGCACTCGTCCTTGCCCGACCAACCTAGACCTAGCCTTCTAGCCTCCTCCATCAGCCTCGCGTCTCTCGGATGCCTCTCCATCATTCACGTTTTGCCTTCTGGAGCTTCCTTCGGCCTCGGTACTTATAGTCGGATCTTCCTCATTTGCCAAGATCTCACTTAGACTTTCCTCCTTTGACCCTGTATCCTGCATACTCACGATGCATATTAAATACAATAATATACCTAACTTAAACCTTTGCCTAAACATCAAAACCTAGGGCACCTAAATTACTCTCCTCCTTTTTGATGTTTGGCAACCTGTTTAAGTTAGGAAAACAATAAAATGAACATGCATAAATCATGGACCTAACCTTAGGCTCCCCCTTCACTTAAGCTCCCCCTTGAGCTCGAATTTCCTTGCAAAGGTACTTCTCCCTCTTTGCCAACAAATGAGCAACCATTGCTCCCCCTTCACCAAGACTTTCCCTTGAGCTTTGATTTCTTGCAAAGGCATGTTGGTTTCCCACTTAATCCCAACACTTCTCCCCCTTTACCACACATCAAAAAGAACTCCAATAATATTCCAATTATTGGATTCTTTATCCTCTGATGATTATAAACATTGTGTATTGACCCTCCATAAAATTATACACAAGTTTATACTCATTTGGACACTCTTTGACTTTGTTGAAAACAATTTCAGCCTATATAAGTCAACTGAGACAGTTATCAGTCGACTGACCTTGTTAAAAATCAACTTTACAGAATTATCAGTCGACTGCCCCCTAAACCAGTCGACCAATACCCTGATATATCCTTATTTCTGCATTTCTGACCCAATTTCAAAAATGCATCAGAAATTCCAAAAGTCTTAAAAAAAATCCTAAATTTTGTGAGGAGGTTTGTGGTACCCGTGTCTACTTGAGAAAAATACAATTAAAAATGTATATATCTCGGATCCCAAGATTGACATAAAATCTAAAACTATCTAAATGGTTCAATAGAATCTTGACCTAAAGTCCTAGTTTTGGCTTCCTCTTGATATATCTGCTCATACCAACCCACAATGCATCCCTAGTATTGTTTTATATGACATCTATACATCAAAACCAATTATTCATGCAATATGACCGCAATGTCATTTTTCTTGCATGAAACTCAAACCCATGTGTCAAAACCCAAGGATTGAGACTCAAATCCGTCTCCAAATTCTTGGCACATTCCATGGTCCATCTAGTCTTCTAGGAGATATCCTCCCGAGATCCATTGACCATAGATTCCAAATAAACTCTTAGAGCTCCCCCTTGAGCTCTTAACCTTAGTCACCTCCCTAGGTGGCTTAACAAATACTAGGTCACACCGATATACCACCGGTGATTCTTGGCCTACAAACCTAACTTCATTAACCTTGGACACCTTGCCCTTAGTTAAGTTCTTCTTTCCCTTAACTTTAAATGATTTATTCTTCTCATTTTTGGATTTCCCATCCTTGTCATAACTATATGCATGCTACCCTAACATATTTCTTTTCATTAGCCTTGGATGTACCCAATTTGACATTTTTGGATTTTTAACCACCCAAATACATGTCAAGTCCCCTATGTCCAATAATGAACCTATCTAGGACTCTCTTCATTTCCTCAAGTCTTGCCCTCAAGACTTGATTTTACAATTCTAGGATTCTAACCCTAGAGTCAACATGACCATCTTAGGCATTCATAGACCTTCCCAGCTTCCTAGGTGTATGTCTCCCCTTCTTGGGATTAATGACTTGATCATTTACTACCTTCCTTTCCTTAGGTACGATAGTTTGGGTCTTATTAGGTCTAGCCTTGGGTAATGATTTTCTTGGGTTATTTAACTTGTTAACCCTATTTCTATCATTATACCTAAATTTAATTTTTAACAAGCATATATGAATTAGAAATTGGATTAAATTTTAAATAAGAGATTATCTTCCGTTTTACTTATGAAGCTCCCCCTTGACTTGAGCTTCTCTTCATTTCCAATTTCTTCAATGTCCTAGCTTCTTGAGCACTCTTTTCCTTAGATATTTTGTGTAGTAATAACCACGCTCCTTATACGTAAAGCAAATTATATGCTTCTGATTCTTGGCTCCATCCTTACAACCCACATTAGTTTTTAAATAAACTTTACCGGGTTTAGGGTTTACCTCTTTTACCTTCTTTATTGAAGGACACCTACTCTTGTAGTATCCCATTTTCCCACACTCAAAACATTTGATGTGGGATTTCCCACTCTTCTCAGTAGTTGAGATCGAGGGTTGAGTTTCCAAGATCTTCTCCATATTCGATTGCTCTTCTTCTTCCTCACATGAGGATGTGGACGATTCCACATCCTCCTCCTCTTTGGATGTTGAACTCGATTCAACTTCCGATTGGACATTTTCCTTCTCTTGGACCAATGAGCCCTTATCCTTAGACTCCACTTCTTATCCTCGTGTAGAATTCTCATGAAGAGTTATCACCTTTCTCTATAGCTCATAAGCATTCTTGTATTCACCTACATGTGATACAATATAAGAAGGTAATAAATTTAAAACGATTCTCATTACCTCCTTATCCGACTCCGCTTCCTTATTTTGATCCTTGGTCCAATATCGACATTGGAGACGTTTTCCCTTTTTGTCCGTTGGAGCTTCGAACGGAACCTTTAATGTGGTCCAATGGTTCCAATCCATTTTGAATCACGTCTCTAATTATTTCCTCCAATAATCGAAGCCGTTTTGATTGTATGGAGGTGAGATCTGAGTATCCAATCCTAGCGGGCCTTCCGAATTCATCTTCCTTTAGCGCCTTTGCTCCTTTGGCGGTTAGTCCAACAAGAGCGAACTTTCGCACTGATACCAATTGCTGGGGATCGATACACCCGGCTAGACGGGAGTGAATAGCACGTTGCCCCCAATGGGTCGATTCTTCCTACACGTGTTAGCGTGCGCAAGCGGAAATACAAATAACACAAATAAACACAATTGCTAACACAAAACCTTTACATGGTTCGGAGATGACGTTCCTACTCCACGGTTGTTTGTAAGGTGAATGATCCCTATCCGTCGGTAGATTAGTCCTCGGAAGACCTCCGGTTAGCTCGCGTAGCTCCTTGTGGGTGGAGAAACCTCATCACAAACTCGCAACAACTTCTGAGCACTTGTAGACTGCAAGTACCCCTGGTTGATTTTGATGTGATCAACCAATTTAAGTTAGGTCCTGGTATGTTTAATCCCTCTGCTAAGTGTGCAGGAGCTTAGGTACGGAGGAAGTCGAGTGTAAGACGTAGCGGACGAGAAGGATTGTGCGGGGAAGTGAGCCGACGGGCTCGGTACAATCCGAGGGACGCGGAAGCTGCGGAAGAGTACACCGGTGGATCGAGAAGGACGTACGCGACGCCCGAGGGACGGGAAACTGGGAGGAAGCACACTCGAGGGGCGAAAGGCCGGAGTCGGGTTCGGGTGAGCCTAACTCTGGTTGGCCGGAAATCACCCAGAAGATGAACCAAAAGACTGGTCAGTTTGACCAAGTCAAATAAGACATCTGAAACAAAAAGAATTTTATTTGTTGCTGTGAAGATTCGAACCAGTAACCTCGCTGACATATATCACCAACCTTACCGACTGAGATAAGGAATAGATGTGATTGAAGTTGTTGCGAGCAGATGATAAAGTTATTTATCTATTGCGAGCAGAAGACAAAGTTATCTCTTAAAGGATAACTTTATCCTTTAATCAGATCCAATGGATGCAGTTTAATCCCATCCAAGATCAACCATCCAGATTACATCCATGGATCAACGGCCAAGAGAAAATTTCTCAACAATCAACAATCCAGATTTATTCTCTTAGGCTATAAATAGACTTAGAGTTTTAACCTTTTAATTTAATTCAATTCTCTTGTAATTCTCTCTATAGTCTAGCGTGCTTTTATTGTAAGGCTTCTCCGCCACAAGGAGATTTTAATTGAGAGTCCACTGCCTTGGAAGCAACGTTCTTAGTTGCGACCAAGTTTTTTTTAAGACGAGTGCCTTCCATTTCTTTATTTTATTATCCGTCTATTCACCCCCTCTAGCCGGACCAACCCGATCCAACATAGACTACTAATAAGCTTTATCCAAACTCTAAACCTAGGGTTTTAGCCTCGAGTATAATCTCTCTGCACTCGTCTTTGCCCGACCAACCTAGACCTAACCTTCTAGCCTTCTCCATCAGCCTGGCATCCCCCGGATGCCTCTCCATCCTTCACGCCTTGCCTTCAGGAGCTTCCTTCGGCCTCGGTCCTTATTGTCAGATCTTTCTTATTTACCAAGATCCCACTTAGACTTTCCTCTTTTATACCTGTATATGTTAGGATGTATACTAAAAGCCTTATTTTTATATAGACATCTACATTTTGAATCGGGGCTTGATCCATTAGGCGGCCAAGACCCAACTCCTCCTCATGGTCCCTATTATAGCCCTATATATACCCATGGAATCATGAGACCAAGGCATCCAATTGATCATCCAACCCTAAGCCTCTCCTCTCCTCCTCTCTCTCCCTTCTCTCTCCTAGGTCACGCTGGCGGGTGGAAAAGAAGGAAGATACTTTCTTCCTTCTCTTCTTCTTCTCCTCTCTTCTTCCATACCACTTGGTGGCCGACGATCACAAGGACAAGGAGGAGATCATCTCCTCCTTTTGTGGCGCACGACAAGAAGAGGAGAAGAAGGAGAATTCAGCGCCTCTCTTCCTTGGTGGTGCTCGACGCCGCATGCTTGGAAGAAGGGGAGAGGAGCTTTGTTCTTCCTTGTGTGCTTGGTGTCGCAAGATAGGAAGACTAGGAGGAGGCCGGTTAGGGTTTATGTGAAGGAGAAGAACTCTTCTCTTCTCCTTCTCCTTCATCTTCTTCTTCCTCCTTGAGGTGGCCGGCGACAACCCTAGTGTCTAGGGTTCTTGGCGCAAGGAAGAGGGAAGAAGAGGAGGCTTTGCTCGTGCCTTGGTGACTTTGGTTCTTGGTAGATTGTCGCCCACACGACGTCCAAGACGGGTGGGGTCATACAGTAGAAGATCGCGAGATAAACGGGAAGGTATATCTTCTCCTTTGGTTCCTTTGTTCTTTCTATTATTTCATGTGATTAATTAATTGCATATTTGATTATTGTTCAATATTTTATGCTGATAATAATCTTGGACCCCTATGATAAACATAAAAATCAGCGACTCACTCATCATCTATTCCGCGGCTAATCGGTTGGACGAGATTGATCGCTAGAACAACACGTTTGTTCAAGCGGTCGCTCGAATCTGTTAGCACGACGATGAGACGGTCGTTTGGGAGATTGTTCTCTATTCGGATTAAAAATTTTAATCCATGGACATGGAGAGGTTTCCTATGCGCGACCCGAAATCCCCACAAGGAAACCCAACAGTATCCTGTATACTCAAGATGCATATCAAATACAATAGTAAACATAACTTAAACCTTTGCCCAAACATCATAACCTAGGGCACCTAGATTTCTCCAATAAATTTTCCCTTTTTGATGTTTGATAATCCGCTTAAGTGAGGAAAATAATACAATGAACATGCATATATAAATCATGGAACCTAACCTTAGGGTCCCCCTTCACTTAAGCTCCCCCTTGAGCTCTCATTTCCTTGCAAAGGTACTTCTCCCCCTTTGCCAACAAATGTGCAACCATTGCTCCCCCTTCACCTAAGCTCCCCCTTGAGCTTTGATTTCATGCAAAGGTATATTGGTTTCCCACTTAAACCCAACACTTCACCCCTTTACCACATATAAAAAAAACTCTATCAATGTTCTAATTATTGGATTCTTTATCCTCTAATGACTATAAACATTGTGTATTGACCCTCCATAAGATTATACATAAGTTTACACTCATTTGTATATTTTGCGACTTTGCTAAAAAAAGCAGTGTTCTGAAAATCAGACCGGACCGGCTAGTCGGACCGGTTGAACCGGGAACCGGCTAGATTTTTATCTGAGTTGACTCTGAAAATCGACTACTCAAGAACCAGGTGTGAACCATTCTGAACCGACCGAGAACTGGTGAACCGGGCAAATCAGCTTGGTTTATTTTATTTTTTATTTTTTTGATTTATTTTCCCTTTTGCAGTTTTGTTTTCTTACTGAAAAATAAAAATTAAGAAAAATAAAATATTAAAATCCTAGTTTGCTTTCACCCAAAGTTCCCAACAAATAAACTTATTATTTGCTTGAACCCAATAGTTTTAAACTTGAATTTTTCTTTGAAACTAACTCTTTTTTCTAGAATATTGTGTTGAGTCGCTGACAAAAATATATCACATGCTCGACTTAGTTGATCCAATCTTGAAGAAAATAATTGGGTAAGCTGTTAGTTTCATACATTTATATAAATATATATTTTATTATATACCAGTTATACCCCGGTTATATCCCTGGTCAAACCGGTTAAACCTCTAAACCTTTGAACCCTTGCCCCAACCGATTCGATATCCGGTTCGATTTTCAGAATCTTAGAAAAAAGTTTTATCCTGTATCAGTCGACTGAGATATTTATTAGTCGACTGACCTTGTCAAAAACCAACTTTACAGAATTATCAGTCATCTGTTCTCGAACCAGTCGACTGATACCCTGATATCAACCTATTTCTGCATTTCTGACCCATTTTCAGAAATGCACCTGAAATTTCACAAGTCTCCAAATATTTCCAAATTTTGTGAAGAGGTTTGTGGTACCCGTGTCTATTTGGAAAAAATATATTTAAAAATGTAATATCTCGGATCCCAAGATTGACATAAAATTCAAAACTATCTAAATGACTCAATAGAACCTTGACCTAAAGTCTTAGTTTTGACTTCCTCTTGATGTATTTGCTCATACCAACTCACAATGCATCCCTAAAAAGTTTTATCCTTTATCAATCGACTGACCTTGTCAAAAATCAACTTTACAGAATTATCAGTCATCTGCCTCCGAACCAGTCGGCTGATACCCTGATATTAACCTATTTCTGTATTTTCTGACCTATTTTCAGAAATGCACCTGAAATTTCATAAGTCTCCAAAAATTTTCAAATTTTTTGAAGAGGTTTGTGGTACCCGTGTCTATTTGAAAAAAATATATATTTAAAATGTAATATCTCGGATCCCAAGATTGACCTAAAACCTAAAACTATCTAAATGGTTCAATAGAACCTTGACTTAAAGTCCTAGTTTTGACTTCTTCTTGATGTATCTGCTCATACCAACTCACAATACATCCCTAGCATTATTTTATATGACATCTATATATTAAAACTAATTATTCATGCAATATGATCCAAATGTCATATTTCGTGCATGAAACTCAATCCCAATATGCCAAAATATAAGGATTGAGACTCAAATCCCCAAATAAGGCATAGACCGTGTCATCCTCTAATCAATCTTTGTATTTCTTAATCTCCAAATAGACTTACTACTCAACCAAATGAACTCAATATCTCATATTTGAGCTTGGTCATTCATTTTAGTGGTCCTACTCGATCAAGGGTCACACAGATATCACTCCCGTCATATGAGAGTGATAGATCTCATCTGCATAACTCACATCCCTCCACGTAATTTGTTGCATACCCAACGATCACCTTTATAGTCTACTTTATTACAGGCGACGTTTGACAATACCAAAGTACACAACTCCTTATGTTGGGAATCGTAGTCATGGCTTCAGGTCTAAGGACTATTCATACTGATAGTCATACGTAAAAGTTTATGACACTCATATAATAATCCATGAAACTTTCTCATGGTGGGTCAATTCAGTACACATTCTCTAATATATACCCATGTGTCAACTTGATATCCCATATCCATGACTTCCTCATGGTGCTTACAATAAAAATTATTTTACAAAAAAAATATATTAGATATATAGGGCTTACGATCAAGTGTGGAGGTTTGATAGAGACGTCGTCATCTTTGTTTTTGCCACTAGATTGCGAAGCTTATATAACAGGTATTAGAAAGTAGTTGTTACAACGCGTAGCAGTTCTACATGCAAATAAAGCTAGTTTAAGCTTGTAGCAGCTCTTAACTAATAACTGTTATAACACATGTTTGATGTTGTAACACTTCTTGTCTAATAGCTGCTATAACATGTAGCAAGTATTTGTACACATGTTTAATGTTATAGCAGTTATTGTTCAGTAGTTGTTAGAATGTGTAATAAGTACTTGTAAAAAATCTACTACAACATTGTAGTAACTAGCTTGAAGTAGCTGCTCAACATGGTTAAGCAGAGCTAGTTTGTTTTCACATTGTAGTAGCATAGTAAATATTTCTATAAATTTATTATTGACCTACTATAAACAATATTGTAGTTGATTTAGCTTAAATAGTTGCATAAAGTATCTCAGTTCAATGTAGTAGTTTCAAGGTTTCGCGTTATAACATCTTGTAAAATTTCGTAATGTAGGCATTTGCCAAGTTTTTTTGCAAATAAGATCACAAAAAAATTACAATAATTTTTTCATTGTAGCAATTTCAAGGTTTCAACAATTTTAAGGTTATAACAATAACAAGGTTAGCAATAACTTTGAGAAAAAAGGTAGATCCGCTACCTTAACAGCCCCTAGAGCCGGTTCCATGGATATGGTGGGAAGTTCATGCAGGTACATAGACAACAGGTGCATAATGGGGCAAAAATGCAGATCATCACTCCTGGAGATTGACTCCTGGCCATTACGTTAGAAATGACATGCACCCATCATCCGTGCTACGCCCTGGGGGTTGTAGTAGCAACTTTGAGGTAGTTGCTACAATGTGTATCGCCATAGTACCGTAATAGTTGTAATTGAAAATCTTAAAAAAATTGCAAGCATGAATGAAAGGGGCGGGGGTTGGGAGGTGGCATCGGGTTTTGTTTGAGTTTAGGGATCTTATGGGTCAGCGAGAAGAGCCTTGAGATAACTTTATTTGCATCCTGCGAAGGAAAGAGCGACAACGACAAAAGACGACGGTGAGGGTAGGAGCAAGAGCAATGGAAGATGACAGCGAGGATATGAGCAAGAGTGACAGAAGACGGCAACGAAGGTAAAGAGTGGAGAGCGAGGGAAATTTAGAATTTGGAAAAGTGAAGAGAGAATGAGGGTTTTTATAATAGAGGGAGGAAAAGCAGAGAGAATAAAATGAATATTTTAATACTAAATAGAGCAAAGGGGGAGAGAGAACAAAAGTCTTTTTTTAATATAAAAAATCGATCTGGCAGCGCCACGTGAGCGTGTCACTCACGGTCGCTCATAAAGTATCGGACAAGATATCATTTTTCTATTATATATATAAATTTTAAGTTACAACTATCACAATATAAAACTTAATTTTTTTTACTTCTGATTATGTCATTCAATTTTTTCTTTAATATTTAATAATTAAATTATAATATTAAATATAAAAAAATTTAGAAGTAAAAAATATTTGAGATGTATATGAAATATGCAAGATAAAATCTATTCATTACCCCCCCCCCCCCCCAACTCGCTCTCATATATATATATATATATATATATATATATATATATATATATATATATATATATATATATATATCCAACATGGTCGATCCTCACAGTTCGGGATGCATGAAAATATTTTGGGGGCTCAACTATTTTGGAATGGGGGATTAAGAATTTTGGACTGTATTTCGCAGACGACATTTGCAATAGTGTATTTACAATGTTTTTAATTTTTTTTAGCTTATGATTTTACTGTTTAAGATTTAACTTTTAGGATTTAAGAATTTGTTACAGTGTTAAGTATATATATAACAAAATTTTCAAGTTGAAAAAAATGATTAACGTTTGCACGAAGTTTGCGTGATAAGAATTTTAGCATATAAAAATCCACATACACAGAAGTTAGCTTACGCACAGTATACGACGAAAGACGTGATCAAATGGAAAAGATGGTTAAGGTTTGTATTGAGTTTACGCTGTAAGTTCATTAACGTATCAAAACCCACACACATAGAAGTTAGCCTACGGATCGTATCTCGCGAACGACATGCATGACAGTGCATTTTCAATTTTTTTATTTTTATTTTTTTAATTTTTTTTAGCTTACAGTTATACTATTTAAGATTTTATCTTTTTGAGTTTAGGGGTTGTATTATAGTATTAATTGCAAAAAAAGATATTGTTAAGCATAATCAATTGGTGAATCAATTGAGAGGTGGGCGCGCGATGGAAAGTTTGCATCATCTCTCTCTCTCTCTCTTTCTCTCTCTCTCTCTATATATATATAGTCTCAATTTGCTACGAACTACCCGTCGCGCGCCAGTGCGCGCCAACATTCCAAGCCTCTAAATTCTTGTATGTGCATTTTTTAATTAATATTTTCTTAAATCTTAAATACATATAATATATCCTCATGAGTATTTAAATTTTTTATCTTGAATATTATAACCAAAAAGGAAACCTGAACCCTAAAGGAAAAAATCTTACTTCTTTAAATCTACTATTATTCAATTCTTAAATTCTAAAATTTTAAATCTTAAATATATATGATATACCCCGTGAGTATATACAATTTTTTATTTTGAACGTTATAACCTAAAAGAGAATCCTGAATCCTAGAAAAAAAATCTTATTGACTTAAATTCACAATAACTTAACCTCTAAATCTGAAAATTTTAAATTTTAAATACATATAATATACCAAAAATAATAATAATAAATACACAAAAGGTGTAGGTCCTGTTGGGACCGGTGCGTACGACTAGAGGGGGGTGAATAGCCGTTCACCCACTTCAATCACCCGTTCTTCCTACACGGTTAGTTTGCGCAAGCGGAATAATATAAACTAGAACCATCATAAAGGAAGGCAAACCAATTTAACGTGGTTCGAAGATAAAGCTCCTACTCCACGTCTGTCCGTAAGGTGGACGACCCCGATCCGTTGGTGGATGACTCCTTGAAAAGCCTCCGGCAAGTTCGTGTCGCTCCTAGTGGGTGGAGAAATCGTACCACAACACTTGCACACACACCTGAGCTTGGTAGACTACTAATAAGTTTTACCCAAGCTTATTTCGTCAATCTTTGCCCAACCAAATCGAGCTCTCTTAAATAGAGATTGGTACTGTTCCAACCGTTATCAGTCGACTGGTGCCAACACCAATCGACTAGTCCACCAGGATTCGAATGTTACATCCCAATGTTCGAATTCCAGCCGACAACAGTCGATTGCACAGAAGATCAGTCGATTGACCTTTTTGTGCCCAACACCAGTCGACTGCTTCATGCAACAGTCAACTACCCAAATCCTAAATCTAGAGTTTCAACCCTGAGTTCAGTCACTCAACACTTATCCTCGCCCAACCAACCTAGACCTAGCCTTCTAGCCTCCTCTATCAGCCTTGCGTCTCTCGGATGCCTCTCTATCCTTCACGTCTTGCCTTCTGGAGTTTCCTTCGGCCTCGTTCCTTGTTGTTGGGTCTTCCTTTGACAAGATGTCACTTGGACTTTTCTCCTTCGTACCTGTATCCTGCATTCTCACAATGTAACATCAAATACAACCATAAATCTAACTTAAACCTTTGCCCAAATATCAAAATCCAAGGTACCTAGATTGCTCTAACAGGTCCCATGCAAGACGGCTAGAGGGGATTGAATAACACTATATGTTAGTTATAAAAGATGTCTCTTGCTTTTGCTTATAGCAAGGATTCAAATTAATTAAACAGATGAAATAATAACAACATAAATAGAAAAGAGGATAGCATACTTTACTTGGTTACAACTGAAAAAGTTGCTAATTTAAGGCGTTGGAAAGACATACTAAAAATATCTCTTCCCTTGTGTGCGGAGAAATATCTTACACTATTTGGGAAGCTCAAAGAAAGACTATGTTTTAATCTTAGCTCTAGGGGATTATTTATAGTCCTAAAAGAGAAGTTACCATTATGCTGGTGTGACTTGGAGGCATCTCAGTTGAGACTTAAGGCGCCTAAGTTGGATAAAACTTTATCCATGCAGTAACGTTCACTAAAAATAATTCTGCATCCAAAGGTCCTGAATTAAAATCTGAATGGAATTGAACAAAATTTATCAGGTAGATACGGAGATAAAAAAAAATATATTGGTCCAAAATATGGATTAATTTGAATTTTATTTGACTAAATTTATAAAATATGATAAATAAAATATCATAAATAAGAGATTAAAATGAAAATAACCTTATAGACAATTTTGGAATTTTTTTCGAGATTTTCAGAAATGGTTGCAAGGATAAAGGTGCTGGTTTAGTGGGCAGACCAATCT
>JAGFNQ010008928.1:0-43204 GCA_024364735.1 Boesenbergia rotunda | reverse complement strand
AAAAGCAAGCAACAGATTGGTAACAAATACAAATAGTAATGTACGTATGATTGTCATCTTTGATATGGTATCAGACCTAGTTTTATACTTATCAACTCTTTCTACAATTTTTATGTTTGGAGGAGTCTAAGGGTGATATGCATTACATAATAAGGGCTTTCTGAAATTTGTTAAAGTTAAGATAAATAAATGGTTGAATTGGACCTAGGGGCGATATCTTACCATATCAGGCCCTAGGAGGGCCTGAAATTAAAGGATTTCAGTCCCTGGGAGTGCATGATATCATTAGATTTCAGGCCCTAGTAGGGACTGAAATATGTTGTTTTCAGGCATTGGGAGGGTCTGAAATAAAAGGAATTTAGGTTCTCCCATGGCCTGAAATGAAAAGATTTCAGGCCCTTCCAGGGGCTGAAATCATTGGATTTGAGGGCCTGAATAAATGGATTTCAGGCCCTCCAAGGGCCTGAAATATACTGATTTCAGGCCCTGTGAGGGCCTGAAATCAAAATATTTCAGGTCCTCACAGGGCTTGAAATATAATGATTTCAACTTGAAATCAAAATATTTCAGGCCCTCAGGCCTTCCTAGGTCCTTGATTATGATTTTCAAAGTTTGCAAAATGTAATTGTAATTTATTTTTCAGGGATGATAATGTTGTTGACGAAATTCTATCCGAGATATAGAATACTCTTGATGATAATGCTGTCACGGGGAATGGATCAGAAATTATAAGGAATTTGACAATTGATCTAAATGAAGAAGCAACTAATCTAGAAGGTGAGGGTTTGAATTTTTCTACAAGAGTTGTTGAATTCTTTGAGCCAAGCTGGAGTGGGGAGGAAGGAATTGAAATCTGGAATGCAGATGAATTAGAACTCATTACAAGTGTACTAGAATTCCAAGCCGATGATATGTAGATTGAGCAATATGAATTCCCCCCAGATCAGTACAGTGACTTAGAGGAGGAGTTTCCATTAGCTGAAGATCCTTATATTTTGAATTCTCGATTGCTTGCTGGGCCAATTAGAGAGGTAGAGGCAAGAGATGGGCATGAATTTTTTGTGGGGCAGATATTTCCATCTAGAGAAGAATTCAAGGATACACTTGTCAAACATGCCATGGTTAAGCATATGAGATATAACCCAGTTGACACCCGAAAAAATAGAGTTAAAGCAATGTGCTTCAACCAACCATGTACATGGAGAGTAGTAGCAAGGGGGAACTAGAGTTCACTGTTACAAAATATATAAAGGAACACCAATGTGAAACAGTTAGGGAAAGTGCTGATCATCATGCATGCTCTTCATCATTTGTTGCTTCTTTTGTTGAAGAGCAATTTCTTCATAATGAACAATACAAGCCAAGTATGATTATATCAGATATTAAAGCTAGATTTGGAGTGACCATATCATACAGAAAAGCATACATAGCTAGAGAGAAAGCATTGAAAAAGGTTGTTGGAGATTATGATGAGGCTTACAGAGATCTTCCACAATATCTGCGTGAGTTAAGAGCTAGAGATCCTGAAACGTATGTGGCACTATGCAGGAATGGTGACAATCAGTTCCAGCGGTGTTTTTGGGCTTTTAGTGCTTGCCGAAGGGTGTTCAGGTCTTATTTGCGTAGACTTATCGAAATTGATGCCATACACCTAAGAGAAAAGTATCCGGGAGTAATGTTGATTGCAATGACGATTGATGGTAATGACAATGTTCTCCCAGTTGCCTTCGCAATAGCTGAAGTTAAATGTGGGTCTGCATGGGAGTGGTTTTTGGAGCATACAAAGAGGTTCTTTGTTGTCGATGATCACTCAATCACCATAGTATCAGATAGACATCGGGGCATTATATCAGCAGTTAGAAAAGTCTACACAAACGCGCATCATGCCTTTTGTTGCCACCATATGTGTTGTAATATGGTAACTGATACTGGAAGTAGAGCTGCTGTAGGTTTGTTTTGGGCAGCAGCACGAGCCAACACAACACTCCAATATGATATGATAATGCAGACAATGCTTGAAAAATATCCAGTTGCCCATAAGTGGCTTCAGAACATTGACCCTAAAAGGTGAGCAAATGCACACTTTACAGGGAGAAGGTACAGAATGCTTACCACCAATTGTGTGGAGAGCTTAAATGCTTTGTTCAAGTCTACACGTGAGCTTCCCATAAACAGGTTAATTGATAATACAAGAAGAAAAGTTGCTCAATGGTTCTATAACCGTAAAGAGGAAGTCTCCAAATGGCATGTTGCTTTGACACCTTATGCTACAAAAGAAATAGATTCAAGGAGAGAGAAAGCAAGAGCTTATAAGGTTCACCCTTACTCTCAATCAGAAATGGAAGTAGAAACATGGGGCACTTCATACATTGTTGATTTGGAAAAAAAAATTGTGTCATTGTGGGGAGTTTCAAATTTCAGGACTTCCTTGCTCACATGCTATTGTCGTAATCATTCACAGGAACATGGATACACTCCCATAATGTGAGCATTATTTTTATTCTGAAATTTGAAAGTGGGTTTACATGGATCGTATTTTCCCTTGTAGAAGCAAACAGTTTTGGCCTACTGGAGTAAACGACATTACAGTTCTATGTCCCTGTAGCCTTGTGCAGCCTGGTAGACGAAAGAATGCACGGATAGAGTCCAGACACAATGGCAAGGTGAAACTAAAATGCAGCCGGTGCAAACAACTTGGTCATAATAAAAGGACATGTAGAATGCCGCTAGCCCCAAGGTCTTGAGTTAATTGGTATATGTAGTGACCCAATATTCTGATTGAAGTGGATATTTTGTATGGAGGAGAACTGAATGTATAATTTTTGTATATTGTACAGTCATAGTATTGTCAAAAAAGTAGTTGTTGTTAATGTTGTGACATGAAGAAGTATTTCAATATTATGATACATTTCTTCTTGTGTAATTTTATGTAAGCATAAAAGATCAGGTGTGAAGTCCTCTGATTTTTAAACCCACATTAATGTTATTTCAGGTCTTGAAGTCTTGAAGTCCTGAAGTCCTATGGTTTGTGAATATCTGTCATTTGAGACCCTCTGTTTGTTTGCTTTGTTGATTCATGGTTCTGTGCCAACTGATACTGTATTAACACGTAATTGATAATCATTAGGACTATGTTTGGAGACCAAAAATACCATCTCCTAGCTAGCTAAACTCTAACTACTGGTAATGAGTTTTGAGAAATCAAAAAATCATAGGTCCATGAAACAAACCTCCTGCTGTGCCAAATTCTGAAAACCCTATAAGTTAATGATGTGGATGGAATTAAATTGTGGTATGCAATGTCTATTTACATACTCTCCTTCTTGTTTCATATTAAAAATATTTTCACAACATGTATATTTATATAAAATATTTAATCATTCTTTCATTGAATTATTTGAAATCTGAAATGAGATTATTGTTTCAGGCCCTGCGTGGGCCTGAATAATATTGTTTCAGGCCCAGCTTGGGCTTGAAATGAGAATATTTCAGGCCCAGCGTGGGCCTGAAATAATCTCATTTCAGGCCCAGCGTGGGCCTGAAATAATCTCATTTCAGGCCCAGCTGGGCTGTGAATTCAAATTAGTGTAGAGGAAAAGTAAGGTTCAATATTACTTATAGTATCGACAAGAGGACAGATTATAGATTAGAAATTACACAATAACAAGGATTGAAAGCAATGCTCCATTGGAGTATCAAAATGGTTTACATACATTATAACTACAAATATATATTGTTTGTCATTATACTTACATTATACAACTGAATCATTTTGTTTCAGGCCCTGAGTGGGTTTCCTAAAATGCTTTTGTTTCGGGCCCACCGTGGTCCTGAATTCAAATGATTCCAGCAAAAGCAAGGTTCGATATTACTGATTGGTTCGACAACAATTACAGATTACATATTATATATGAGACAAAAACAATGATTCAAAGCAAAGTTTTATTGATTTGAAAACGAGTACATAGATTGTATAATTACAAATATACAATGTTTGTCATCACAATTATATATGCATAGTATCAACAAAAATAATATTTACAGATTTAGCTTCCAGCACTTGTCTCTCATTATTTTATATCCCACCTGAAATCGATAATTTTTTATTTGCTTTTGGCTAAAATATGTAGATCTTTGAAAAATCAGACTTTCAGCATACCACATCATGAAAAATGCACAATCTAACCTGAAAAATCAATATTGACATTGTTGTCATCTTATAAATCCAACCATGAAATCAATTGTTATTTTTAACAAAAATAAACATCCTCTTACGATCTGCTTTGGGTGTGTCCTCCTACAACAATTTTATTAAACTCTGTCCCAGCTATGGAAGGCAATCCTTTATTCCATATCTTGTAATATGACCAGTTCAAATTTTTGAAAAACGCCACCTACACAGATATTACATTAGTAACAATTATATTGGTCTGAAATTTTTTGTTGAGGTATATATATGAAATAGAAAACTTACAGTTTTTTCAAATTTGGCAGTATACCCTTCTGTGGCGCCGAGAGAATTATAATGATGGATACTATCTTCCTCAAGGTCAATAATCATTAGATGCCAATGATCATCTGCATTATTTAGAGGACAGATGATATATCTAATTGGCTTATCCGTATCAGTAGCAATAGTTTGTTCAAATGCCTGAGCGTGAATCACCTCAAAAAGTTCCTATGTTTATTAAAAAGGAAGTGTCAGTGGACTAAATCATAGAAAAAAATAACAAAACAAGTAGCTAATTGACTTACATCAAACCCCACCCCACAGAATATGGAGGGGCGGTATGGTGAGTTACATGCTTTTGCTTTATTTGCAAGAATTGTCCAGTATGTATTTATGCAATCCCCGATGGTGTAGTCATTCCAATCAAATATTGTCAAAAATGATTGCATATCTAATGTAAAGGTCCCATTGGACCAAACTGGAATTAACTCATACGTACATGCAAATAAGATAAGCAACTTAATAACAATGTGAATGATTAAATTTTATTAATGAATCTCAATAATCATCATTGTTTTACAATATTTTTCCAAACCCAATAGCAACTAACTCACTTTAATTTACTAAGCTTTAGTGCCACACAATGTGCCTTCCTTTGGGCCGACCCATTGTGCGCATAATATGACACTTTATATGAGTTATATATTGGTCCATAGCTTACAAACCCACATTGTGCCGGTCGCGAGCTCATCCCTCGAATCCCTCCGCTCAACCAAAACCTAGGCAAGTATCGAAAGTGTTAGTGTGTGATCCTGAGGCAGTTTTAAGTGTTAACGTTGAAGTCCAGACTGCTCGGCACTATCAAAGTAGGATTTAGGATTTCTGCAGGGTTGATTTTTATGATAATGGCAGGAAAAAGGTCTGTGGGTGGTTCATCGTCTTCTTCATTGGCATTAATCACCAAGGTATGTTAGCGATAGGCTCAGGTAAGAACAACATAGTTTGTGAAAATGTTTATAGTTATTTTTGCTGAATAAATTTGTAATGTATAAAAACTATAGGGTTCAAATGACTTTGGGAAAAAATTACATTGGAGTAGTGTTTTAGGCCACTTTAAACATTTTGTTGAAGCATTTGAAATTTTAAATGATCGACACATTGCGAAGATCAAAGAGTCGCCCTGCAGTTTTTTCTTGGACATACAAGAATTGCAGCATATCCAGGAAATTTTGGTTAATATATTTAAAAGTTGGGATTCAATCTCGTAAGTTTTTATATTCTCAGGTAATAGTTTTAATTATGAATTGTAAACAATATCTATAGTAAGATAAAACTTGGATATAGATGGCCTTAAATAATTTATATTTGATCAATTTAAATGAGTGAATTTCAGGTGAAATTCACTTAAGACCCTCGGTAGGCCTGAAATGATTTTATTTCAGGCCTACCGAGGGCCTGAAATGATTTTACTTCAGGCTCTCGGTAGGCCTGAAATGAATCATTTCAGGCCCACGTTGGGCCTGAAATCAATTTATTTCAGGCCCAACGTGGGACCTGAAATGAATTCCTTTCAGGCCCAATGTGGGCCTGAAAAGAATTCATTTCAGGGTCAAAGTGAAATAAGTTGAAGCCTATATTGTTGATGATAACTAAATATTTTAATTGTTTCAGGTGTACCGGTTGCGTTCACCAGACGAGATATTGCTTTGTTACTGGGTATAGTGGACCGTGGAGTTTCGGTCCCTAGTAATTCAACTAAAGCATCGGGTGACCTCTATCGTACTTACTTCTCAAAAGAAAAACAACCTACCAGAACAAAAATTGAGGAGTTACTTAAACATTATTCTAAAAGTGTTGAATCAGAGGATGATGTGTTATTAGTTTGTAAATTATATATTTTGTATATATTTGTTTGTGTTTTATTTTCGTCTAGTACATATAAGGTCCCTCTAGGTCTTGTAGATATAGTAGATGATTATGACAAACTTGGTAGATTCAACTGGGTGGAAGCTATCCATAAATTTTTGTCTCCACAATTACCTAAGATTGGTGAATTATTTTCATCAACTCAGGGAATCCAGAGGACCACCAACCTCCCTTACCTAAAGGGATTTGCTGGGCTTTTGGCAGTGAGTAGAATTTTCTTGATAAATTTTATAATATTTTACTGTCATTAATGTAATTGTCTGGAAAACATTGTGTAGGCATGGTTTTTAGAGCATATACCCATTCAAAAACTATACAATGTTGAAGGACCACGAATAAATAAGTGGAGGAATATTTCTTCGCATATTAGTAGGGTGAGGGACCTTGTCAACCAAATTAGGTCCGAAGAGGTAATTATTCTAAACTGTGATCTATGTTAGTTTGATATAGAGGCAGTAAAATTTGTGTACTTGGTAATTGACAGGTGATCGTTGAAATAATTCCTAACCTACATGAAAACACAGTGTTTGAGAACCTTGAGATTAGTGATGACATTCCACGGGCAATGGAGACATCACAAGGACATCACACAGAAGATGTAAGGCCATGTGGTGAATGCATTCTTAAAGACACCCTAATCAAGGAGCTAACAGAGGAGAATATATGTTTGAATAAAAGGGTTAAGGAATTAATTTCAATTATTGAGAAAAAGGGGATGGAGGGTCAAGAAAGTTATCCTGTAGTCGGTACTCTTTCTGATCCAGTATCTTGTAGAACAAGGAGAGGACGTGACCGAACTCGGTATGATTACAGGGATACACCAATTGAGAGTCCAGTATGGCACCAGCTATTACATAAGGGGAAGCGGAGAAAGGAACAAATATTAAATGTCATGGACAAGGGAAAAAGAAAACTTAGTGAGGAGGATATGGATGAAGCAAGAGAAACCATTACTGTAATGGAAGTTATGTCTGAAGAAGATATAGAGGAGGAAAAAAGAAGGACCTCCGAACTATACAAAATGAGGCAACAAGGCATTGATGAATGTGAGTTATTTTCATATAAATTACGTCAAATTTATTGAATTTGGTCATTAATTAGTTTGGTATAAATTTTATCGATGTAGTTTGTGAAGAAGCATTTTATGAAGTCGAAGAAGAAAAATCAAGATAAAGAAGTGACCTACCTGATAAATAAATTGGAGAACCTAAAGTAAGTTATGAAACATTGTTTAGTTAATATATTTGGGGCTTTAATATATAATCTTATCAATTAACTTGGCAGGTTGGCTAATGAATTTATCTGGGAGGATGCACCCTTTGCTTTGAATTTACATTCATTCTTACAAATCTTCAATGGAGAGGTTTTTACAAAAGGCGAGGTCATTGATGCCTTCTGTAAAATTATATTTAGGGGAGCATCCACATGTGGTAGGTCATACAACAAATCAATATATTGTTCAACCTTCTTCACAGTAAGTGATGTAAATTAGTATCAATTAATAGATTGTAGAAGACCTAATATTATGATGTGGTTATTAATAATTTTGATTATGCAAATTTTTAGGCTTTAATAAGATCGTCAAGAAAGATTTCCCTGCAACAAGTGATGAAGACTGATATGATAGAACAAGGGTTTAGATATATTTTAATACCTTTGTGCAGTGATAATACACACTTTCACTTGTTGGCGGTGAATACAGAAGCAATGACTTTCAATCATTTAAATTCTCTTGCTAGTGGTCGTAAATATAAGCATGATTTTGACTCAGCAGTGAGCTACCTACCTTTATTCATATATATGTTCATCATTTGGTCAAAAATGTCATTGAAATTCAAGATATATTTTACAGGTAAAAGAACTTAAACAATATACTCGCGAGGAACTTACGGCTATTCATCCATATCTACAAAATCATCATCCCTTGGACAAATGACCCTCCGTCAGACAAAAATGTCCCCAACAAGAACATAGGTAAGTAACTGAGGAAGAGTTTCAAAATTTTAAAATCATCAAAGTATTTTATTACCCCACTTATTGAAATCAGAAATACTGTTTGTTATTTCAGCGTGGATTGTGCCTTCTTTGTGATGCAATACGTCCGATGTCACCTATACGATGAGAAGATGGATTTCAAACAAGGAGATATGACGAAAATGAGATTTGATCTGACAGTAAATATTATGAGAGACATGTATTGTAAAACATGAGATTGTCAATCACTTGAAGTAATGTTGAAAAAGAAAATCCTTTGCTGGTGATTCAGATTCATTTGTATAGAAATTGTGTAATTTGTATGAATATAATTTATTGTCCAGAAAAACAAAATAATTGTGTGATGTTGATTCACATCGAGTTACTGCAATGTAGTGTACCAACTGATACGGTAAGAAAACATAACTCATAATATATATATGGAATAAGTAATGTAGTGTATTTGAAACATAACTCGAGTTTCAAATTATAAAAACTATAAGAATGTATTGATAAAATTTAATAATTAAATAAAATTAGAGGATTTGGTCACATCTTGTAGATAAATATAGAAGATTATTCTATAAATCATTATTTTATTTAAGCCCAAGATGAGCATGAACTTAAATGATATATGAATTTGAATTACTACTAATAAAAAATTTTTACGAGTACCCAACAACTCTAGACACCTTATAGTCACGGAGTGCTACTGCTTGTTGCTCTGATGATGTTTGCAAAATAACATTGTAACATATCATAATAAATTTTATTACATGATAATATAAATACAAAATATTATGAAAACATAACTTACTGATAATAATAATGTTAATATTTAATCATCATTAACTTATGTGCTCCATCTCGACAACATTGAGTATATTAGAAAATCATCGATCATTCATAATAATGCAACATACAGTCTAAAATTTATTTTATTTGCAACATTATAAGTCACCAATCCTACATTCCATAATTCATTCAACTCGGCAATCAGAAGTTATAAGAAAACATTTATCTTCTCTTTAGGATTGGTTAGACTAGGAATAAACAGAATAAGAAACATAAATTCATGCACATTCATAGTGGTAAATTATATAACGTTAATATAAATGGCCAAGATGAATATTCTATCCCGATTGACCAAATGGTCGAAATTCATATGCGAAAAGCTTCAATCTCACATTATGTGATTTCATTACAAAGGAGGGAAATACAATATTAAGATGCTTTCATACAGGAGAATCTCAAGGATGCCACATTATGCCTCCTTCGTGCTCATGCTCATGATGTCATATTATGTGGCAAACTATAGTGGCATATGTATACAAGTGTTGAAGTCTAGCAGTTAATAGAAAATAATATATTATTTTCCAAGCAATAATTTTCTTGTTCTTCCCTAATATACGAGTACAATGCTTATAACGAGGGTGAGTATAGATTTTGTATTCAATCAGTTCGTTATCTTCATTCCAAAATATCATACACTTGTTTAAACCACAATCAATCTTTTCTACAGACAAATCTAAACCTTTAACCAATTTCTTTGAACTGTAGAAGCTATCAGTCATTATGTTGTCAGCAGGAAACAACTCTGATATCAATTGACATATGTCTGTTGGTGTAGTTTGCACTAACGGTCAAACTCGGGTTTTGATGTATGACAAAGTGGTTAAAGTTAGGGTTGTTGGTGTTTAACCTCTTTACTAAGTGTGCAGGGTTGAAAGACTTAGGACCAGACACCAGGCTGAAGTCCAGGATGGTTGAGTCCTGGCGGGAAGTCCAGTTGGGTCCGCGGGACCTGACAACTGGCTGAAGACCAAGTTGGTTGAGACTTGGCAGGAAGACCAAGGTGGTTGAGCCTTGGCAGGAAGTCCTGGTGGGTCAAGAAGTCAAGTAGAGCTGCACAAGGTAAGTGAGGTAAGTCACTGGAGGAGCGAACCAGTGAGGACGCGTTCCCCTTGAGGGAACATTAGGCGTCGGTTCGACCTAGGGCTCCATTTTGGAGACCCAAAGTCAGAACCAAGACAGCTAATGCTGTATAATCTAACACTGTGTTTTATTGTGTTTTGGACTAACCCTGGATGCAGGACCAAAGGAAGGAGTATCTGCAGCTCAGAGAGCCTCAAAGGAGTGAGGCAGTAGCTGAGCAGGGCGCCCCGGATGTTCCGGGCGCCCCCAGAGTCAACCCAAGTCAGCAGACCAAGAAAAAGCCTCGACAGCCGCGCGCTCCGGGCGCCCCGCGTGTCGCGGGCGCCCCCAGTGCCACCTCACTGCCAGCTGCCGAAGCTCGCCCTCGCGAAGCCAAGGAGATGAGGCTTTGACCGGTCAACCCGGGCGCCCCGCGCGCTCCGGGCGCCCCGGTCAAAGCAGATCCCGAAGATGAAGAGATCAGGCTTGACCGAAGGGTGCAACGGATCGAACGCCACGTGGGGGGCGCCCCGAGCATCCCGGGCGCCCCCAGCCCTATATAAAGGGCCCTCGACCCTCTTCTTCAAAACAACACTTCTTCAAAAGCCTCCAAGTTCTTCTACGCTCGCGCCGTGCTCCGGAAACGCTTCACTTCGAGCCGACGACGTCCTGCTGCCCCGAAAGAGTTGACCTACTCCGGACGTCGGTAAAAAGAAGAATTTCTTTTAATACTTTATTACACTTAATTACTTGAAAGTGTGGGGTTGTCACATTTTCAATTCCTTTGTACTCGCCTACTCTATTGGTGTTTACCGGTAGAGAGTATTAGTGGATTGCCCAACGTAAAGGTCCGAGGGACCTGGGCCTTCGAGTAGGAGTCGCCGAAGGCTCCGAACGAAGTAAAAATCGTTCGTGATTGTGTGTTCATTTTTCGTTTCTTTCGTTTCTGCTGTGCACGCTCTTTAAAGCACTCTGATTTAAATTTAAAAGTCACGTGATTCACCCCCCCTCTCACGTGCATCGATCCTACAAGTGGTATCAAAGCCTGGTACGCTCTCTATCGGTGCAACCACCGTAAGAGCCGGGGGAAATCCAGTTTTTATCGTTGTCTGTGATTTTTTTTTTGCTCACAGTCTAAATCTGATATTATTATCAATATTTATATATTAGTTTTTTTTTATCGATCGATTTTACACGAATTTGGTGCAACACCATTCGAGTTGGTCATTTTATTTTTATATATTTATATCTGCCGGCACTACTAATCCAAGACCTAGTCTTGGGACTTTGTTTGGTCTATTTTTTTTGTGTGCAAGATTTCTAAATGGCGCAAAATAAGATGCAAGGGCGAAATGTCAACGAGCCCCCACACTACTATCCAGAAGATTTCGACTATTGGAGGCGATCAATGGAGATCTTCTTGGGCAGTCAAGACTTCGACTACGTGTTAGTCCTGAGATACCAATCTCAAAATGATGAACTGAACAAGCAGGTAAATAAATTAATTTGTGCAGTTTTGCCTAACAAAATTTCCTGCAGACTGGAAAAGTATAACAACGCATATGACCTATGGACTCGGCTGAATGAATTGCACGAGAATTTGAAGGAGCTGGATGAGCCTAAGCTTAAAGCTGAAGATGAGTCTACTAAATCAATCGCAGAACCAAACTTAAAGATGGAAGATCAAGTCCAATTTGCAACTAAAGTCGAGCCTGAACCAACGGTAAAGCCTACTAAATTAGGGGATGCGATTGAGGTAAATTACAAGAATACCCCTAGTATTATTAATACAAATGTCTTGCATGATTCTGAGCAAATCTCTGAAATATCTGACTGTGTAGAAGGTTCTTGTAATAAATTAGATATCTCTATAAATCCTCCCGAAATGCATATTTTGTTAAAAACATCCTGCAATATTTTAGACTTTTTAGACCAGAACAAACTCAACTCTGACTTGGTTAAACAAAACATTGGCCAAGTTAATTCAGATTGTGAAAATCTAACCCTCGATAAAATCAATGTTTATCTCAATAAAGTTTTTAACTCAGTTAATAGTTCAATTGTAATCGAAAATTCAAAAACCATTAAACTTGAAAATAAACCCAAGTTAATTAACAATTCTTCAAAACTGAAAATTACAAACTTGGGTAATTCGAAATTAAAACCCAACAATAATTTAAGCATTACAAATATTCCTAATAAAGACAAATTAAAAAAATTTAACTAATTCAAAATTAAAAGAAAATTTAAGAGTCCACTTTAACAGCCCAAAGCACTCAACCTATAATCCAGGGGAGGCACCAAACTAGTTGGCACCTCAAAATCGGCCTTTGCCCAGGTGGGCACTTAGGACTAGCTTCAAAGTTAATTTGACTCTTGTACTATTTAGTAACAGGGTTTTCAATGAGTAAGTTAAAAGTCCAACTTCTTTAAGCGGCTTTGCCTAGAAAATGGTTGTTGCTCCAATAAGGCTTCGGCCAAAGAAGGCCACTGTGCCTCGCCATGGCCTGGAAGCCAATTATTGAAATGTACTTTTAAATTACTACTTGTTAAACTTGAATCTAACACAAGGTCAAGTTAACTTTTCTAAACAAAATCAAAATCATCTCACAAAATCATAGGACTCCCTTGATTGATGACTTAGACCGAGTGAGATGAATAAGGGGGAGTTCAAATTCAAATTATTGATTGATAACTCAACTTTCAAAAATTCAAATTAAAATTAAAATTAAAATTAAAATTAAAATTAAAATTAAAATTAAAATTAAAATTAAAATTAAAATTAAAATTAAAATTAAAATTAAAATTAAAAAAAAATTAAGATTAAAAATCAAATTCAAGCTCATCTCACACAAACGATAGGATCCCTTTGATTGACAATATTAGACTGAGTGAGATGATTAGAGACAATAAAATTTGAAACTTGGGTATTTTAATCTAACCGTTACTTAATTAAATTTTAACCGATAAAATTTTACTTTCTTTTCACCAAATTAAATATTAATTAAAATTTTAATCGTATTTATAAATTTGAATCTTATTTAAATGTTAAAATTAAACTTTAAAATTCTTAATTAAATCATATTTTAACTTAATCTAAATCTTAATTTTTCACCTAATTAAATCCTTAATTAAAAATTCATCTAATTAAATTTCAACATAAATTAAAAATTAACCTTAATTAAATTCTACTTTAACTTTAACTAAAATTTGCATAATCAAACTTTACTTAAATTAACTTTAATTAAATTAAAATTTAACGTTAATTAAATTTTTAAAAATCTAACTCTTTACATAATCAAATTTTAATCCTTAATTAATTAAACTTGAATCCTTAATAAACTTTAATCCTTAATCAACTTTAATCCTTAATTAATTAGAATTTCAATCTTTATTCAGACTCCAGTGAATTAACCTTGAATCTTTAATTAAATCTTAACTAACTTTAATTTATTTAAAATTCGACCAAATTAAATTTTAACCCCTAAAATTTTACCTAATTGAACTTCAACCCTTTATTAAAACTTCATTTAAATACCTCTAACTTTAATCCCCAAATAACTAAAGCTTGTAATTAAAATTAAACTTTAAATATTACTTCAATTAAAATCATAATTAAATTTTAAAACTTTAACTTAATTTTTAATGTTTAATTAAAATTTATCAACCCAACCAACCTTAACCAACTTAACTAAAAACTTTAATTAAACCAAACTTAAATATAATTAACCTAATTAAACTTTAATTAAACCAAACTTAAATCTAATGAATACAAACCTAATTAAACCAAACCTAAAAGCAAACCCACACTAAAGGCTTAATTAAGCCTACACCTAATCCTTAATTAAACCAACTTAAAAAAAAAAAAAACTCTTTTGTTTCCTTTTCTCTTTCTGCTTGTTCTTTTACGAACTTACCCCTAAGGACTTATGGAGAATATCGAGTTGAGGGGGAGGGAAAATATTTCTATACATCTTTTTGGCAAATCCCTTATAACATATTTGAAAATAACTGGTTTAAAAATACTATTTTTTAAAGTCTTTTTTATTCTTTCAATTATATTCTTTTCAAAACTTATTTTCAATTTTTGTGTGCTTTCAAAGATATTCTTATTATCATTTAAAAATAATAATAATAACTTTATTACTATTTTTTTGTTTCAAAATATTAAACAATCCTCTTGAAAATCTCTCTTCAAATACTTTTAAACTATTTTATTAAAATATGTGATTAAAAATAAAAATGCCCTATATCTAAACCTATTTTAAGAGATGCCATACATGTCTTATTTTTACTGTTTTGTTTGAAAAATATTAGGATTATGCTTATAAATAGTTCCTTGCAATTCCTATTTAGCATTGAAAAATCCGTATTTTTGGGTCTTGCAAATCTCCTTTTTCAAATTTTACTAATTTTCTTTGATAAACTATTTTCAAATTAACTTTAAAATAAAAACACTTATGTTTTTTGAAAATCCACTATTAGCTTGTTCTTATACTAGAAAGTATCAAAATATTTTGATTGATTTACTTCCAAAAATGATTCTTTTGAAATATTTTTATTTGTAGTTTGGATATCCCTAGGACATAATAGAATGTTTACCTTGAAATTGACAAGGAATTCTAAGGGCTTGTCAAGTTAAGGGGGAGTTCAAACTAACTTGGAAAATTAATTTTAAGAATAGTTTGATTAAGTCTATGATATTACTTTTAAAGTATAACTATTTTCAAAAGAATCTAAGGCATATTCTTGAAAAATTAGTTTTAAAAATTGAATAATGGTCTTGAAACTTTTAAAGCTTATTCTTAGAATATCTTCCTTCTTCTAAGTTAAAGCTCAGTAGCAAAGTTTCTTTTGGCTTTGAAAAATATGTATTATTTGGGAAATTTTTATATATTTTCTTTTAAAAAGATTGTCAAGCTTAACTTTGAAAATATTTCTAATTCATTTGAAAAATAATGTTGGTGAAAACTATTTGTTAGTTTTGAAAGCTAAGTTAATTGATTTAGGGGGAGTTCCTTTTTTTCACTTAGGCTATTTATCTTACTTAATCTATTTTGCCTAAGTCTAGTTTTCCCTATCACTTAGCTTTGGATCATACTCTCCGTAACTTAATATACGTATGTTTTTTTGATGAATGACAAAGGGGGAGAGTAGGGTTAAAGCTTAGAAAATTCTATTTGCTACTTAATTTTGCACCATGTACTTTCATGCTTATTTTTTATTTACTTGCATGTATCTGCTAGTTTTTTCTCTAACTTTAACCTAGGTTGTCATTACATCAAAAAGGGGGAGATTGTTGGTGCAGTTTGCACTAACGGTCAAACTCGGGTTTTGATGTATGACAAAGTGGTTAAAGTTAGGGTTGTTGGTGTTTAACCTCTTTACTAAGTGTGCAGGGTTGAAAGACTTAGGACCAGACACCAGGCTGAAGTCCAGGATGGTTGAGTCCTGGCGGGAAGTCCAGTTGGGTCCGCGGGACCTGACAACTGGCTGAAGACCAAGTTGGTTGAGACTTGGCAGGAAGACCAAGGTGGTTGAGCCTTGGCAGGAAGTCCTGGTGGGTCAAGAAGTCAAGTAGAGCTGCACAAGGTAAGTGAGGTAAGTCACTGGAGGAGCGAACCAGTGAGGACGCGTTCCCCTTGAGGGAACATTAGGCGTCGGTTCGACCTAGGGCTCCATTTTGGAGACCCAAAGTCAGAACCAAGACAGCTAATGCTGTATAATCTAACACTGTGTTTTATTGTGTTTTGGACTAACCCTGGATGCAGGACCAAAGGAAGGAGTATCTGCAGCTCAGAGAGCCTCAAAGGAGTGAGGCAGTAGCTGAGCAGGGCGCCCCGGATGTTCCGGGCGCCCCCAGAGTCAACCCAAGTCAGCAGACCAAGAAAAAGCCTCGACAACCGCGCGCTCCAGGCGCCCCGCGTGTCGCGGGCGCCCCCAGTGCCACCTCACTGCCAGCTGCCGAAGCTCGCCCTCGCGAAGCCAAGGAGATGAGGCTTTGACCGGTCAACCCGGGCGCCCCGCGCGCTCCGGGCGCCCCGGTCAAAGCAGATCCCGAAGATGAAGAGATCAGGCTTGACCGAAGGGTGCAACGGATCGAACGCCACGTGGGGGGCGCCCCGAGCATCCCGGGCGCCCCCAGCCCTATATAAAGGGCCCTCGACCCTCTTCTTCAAAACAACACTTCTTCAAAAGCCTCCAAGTTCTTCTACGCTCGCGCCGTGCTCCGGAAACGCTTCACTTCGAGCCGACGACGTCCTGCTGCCCCGAAAGAGTTGACCTACTCCGGACGTCGGTAAAAAGAAGAATTTCTTTTAATACTTTATTGCACTTAATTACTTGAAAGTGTGGGGTTGTCACATTTTCAATTCCTTTGTACTCGCCTACTCTATCGGTGTTTACCGGTAGAGAGTATTAGTGGATTGCCCAACGTAAAGGTCCGAGGGACCTGGGCCTTCGAGTAGGAGTCGCCGAAGGCTCCGAACGAAGTAAAAATCGTTCGTGATTGTGTGTTCGTTTTTCGTTTCTTTCGTTTCTGCTGTGCACGCTTTTTAAAGCACTCTGATTTAAATTTAAAAGTCACGTGATTCACCCCCCCTCTCACGTGCATCGATCCTACAATGTCATTATATTATCTTTCTAAGAAATAATATTATGCTTTTATATTTAATAATCTTGCAGTGATTAATAGTTAGAAATGACCAGAAAGAATGTTTTCCCACACTTCTCTTTTACTAGCCTTTAATATTTCACATAGTTGTTGATATTCAGGTGTCGGTATTTTATTTATATTAGAATAATTGACTGCATTTATCGTATTGTGAACCATTGATTGCATTGCAATTAGGGGTGAGTATTCGGTTAAAACCGAACCGAACCGAACCGAACCGAATAGACCGAAAACCGAATAAACCGATTTTTTCAAAAAAAACCGAACCGACCGAATTTCTTAATAAAAACTGAAAAAATCGAACCGCTAAAATATCGGTTAATTCGGTTTTTAACCGAATTAACCGATTTAACCGAACTTTTAAAATTTTATTCGATTTTAATTAAAAAATCAAGATTTTATTTAATTTAATTATATTTTTAAATAAAAATAATTAAATTAATATTTTTATTCGGTTTATTTGGTTTAACCAAATTACAAAATTGAAAACCGAAAATCGAACCGAATTAACCGAAAACCGAACCGAATTTCGAAAAAAAATCGAAAACCGAATTAACCGAACCGAATTCCAAAATTCGATCGGTTCGGTTCGGTTAATTCGGTTTTTCCGAATTTTTGCTCACCCCTAATTGCAATATCATTAGTTATGATTTTCCAACAACAGTTGTGCCAGATGACGAACCATCAGAAGACTCAATTGGTTCATACGAATAAGACTCTTCGCGACAGTATCAATTGTAGTAATTTAACATAAAATCATTTCTACATATATGTACTTTCATGATTTCCTTATCACGAAAGACTCTATTTCTACATTTACAATGATTACAGGGACATCATAACTTGACATCATTTATACATTCTAAATGACTCTTAATAAAGTTCACAAATTATTCAATTTAGTAGTAAAATTATCTCTAATAAATGTATTTTCTAATTAATTATACATTCAAGCTTTGTTCGTATACATTATTACTTAATGAGAATATAATTTCATACAATTTATTACAAAGTATATGGGTTGCTAAAACTATTAAATTATGAATTAAAAATATAATTTATTTTCCCACATATTAAACTTATAGTATATATCAACTTAAATCAAAAGAAACCTATATTTTAATCAGACAAATAACAAACTATACTATCTTTCATATTCTAACTAAAGATAATGAGCTCTAAAATTAACATAGATATAAATATACCAACACTAAAATAACTGCTGTTGGTGTAATCTTCATTAGGTCAGGGTTGACCTAGTTTGACTAGGTTCGGGTGAATTTGAGTTTCGATATTTGACAATGATGTTAAAACGGTGTGTAAGTCAAGTGGATCAAGGGTGACTAGAGACTTGACTGGGAAAAGTCCTAGTGGGACTAGGTGAAGTCCAGGTGGATCGGAGAGATCGCACGCTGTCACGAGAGAAGTTCAGGTGGATTGGGGAGATCGCACGAAGGCAAGGGAAAAGTCCTAGTGGGACTAGGCATACCTATTGGGATTAGGTGAATTCCAGGTGAATCGAGGAGATTGCACGTTGACACGGGAAAAGTCCAGGTGGATCGGGGAGATTGCACGCTGGCACGGGAAAAGTCCTAGTTGAGAACTAGGCAAGGGAAAATTTAAGTCGGTCAAAGGTTTGATCAAACACTTGGTAAGGAAGTCCTAACAGGTTACGGTTGACCATGGTTAGGCAAGTAACTCTAAACTTGAGCTAAGCAAGTTAGGGTTGGGCAATCGATTGGGTAATTAATTGAGAGCTGTTGCTAGTGAGCACAGAAAGTGCTAAATCGATTCAGCAATCGATTAAGGCTAATCGATTAAGCTTAAAAAAAATAGCCATTGAATGGCTAAGTCTGACATGATAATTGATTGGGTAATCGATTAGGGATCCCTAGGTCGCGGGTATAAAGGGTTTTCATGCAGGTTTGAAGCAAGACCGCTCCGGCATTTCTTCGACGCTCTTCACCTTCCTCATCGCCATTTCAAGTGAGGCATTGGAGCTTAGTGTTGTTGCATTTCCAAGGATCAAGAGACGATTCCAAGCTTAAAGAAAGCAAGAAAAGCAAAGAGAGTTAATTTGTATAAATCTTGTAAGATTTTACTATATTTGCTTGTTCTTGAGTGTTTTTTCTTGTAAACTTGTGAGAGGTTTCTCCACCTCAAGAACGAGATCTTTAATAGTGTATGAGAGATTGAGGAAGAATGAATCCTTGGATTAGTCATCTCAAGGAGGTGAATACCAAGTAAATCAAGGTGTTAGTATTGCTCAAGTCTTCCACAGCGATAATTCTTCATTGAGCAAAGATCGGAGCTAATCACCCCCCCCCCCCTCTCTAGCTCTCCTGCCAGTCCTAATAAGTGGTATCAGAGCAAGGTCATTTTTCTTTGGACTTATAGCTAAGAGAGCAAGAGTTAAAGGAAGAATAAAATTTTTGAAGAAACCCTAATTTTAAGAAGTCATCATTAAGTGGGTTCAACTTCAAAATGGAGTTCAGCTACGACACTCGGGTACCCCCACTATTTGACAAAACTTGAAGGAATGGTTTACTCTAATGGAGAGCTTTGAAGCTGCAATAAGCACCAAAGGAAAGCTCTTTAAGAAGACCAAATCAAGAGATGCGAGGCCAATGACAAGGTGACCAAATTATTGGTCAATCTATTGCCAAATATCATCTTGGACAAAATTAGAAAATTTCAAGATACCAAAGTGCTTTGGAGCAAATTGGCAAAGCTTCATGAAGATCCCTCCACTTTGCCAAATCAAGACAAATCCGAAGAGAGAGATTCATCGAAGGAAGAAGATTCGGAAGTTAAGAGATGCTCAACATCCGAAGATGAAATTCAAGAAGCCTTCACTTCAAGGATTGAGGGGGAGCAAAATTCGCTATTGACATCGGATCAAGGAAAAACTTCAACATCATCATCCGAGGTTAATAAAGAAGATGAAGAATCGAGTGTCACCTGTACACCTCATGAAGGTATAACAATTTCAATTTGCAAAAATAAAGATTATATCATTTGCTTTGAGTGTAGGGAAAAAGGGCACTACAAGAGTAAGTGCTCTAATTTGATCAAGAAGAAGGTGCAAGTGACACCCAAGACCAATGAGAAGCTAAAGGAGGTTGGCTCCGTGGTACGGAAGGATAAGAAGCACATTATGTGCTTCTCATGCAAACAAAAGGGACATTATCAGGTCCAATGTCCAAAAGGGAAGGATCCGACCAAGACAAAAAGAAGGAGCTTAAATCAAGGGGAGCCTCCAAGAACAAGACTAAGGTACCATTAGGTAATGATACTTATTTAAATTATGATAATATGCATGCTAGAAATAATTATTATCATTTCAATGTTATTTATCATGAAAATAGGAGGTACGAAAAATCTAAGGAAAAATATAGAGTCTTTCATGCTAGGGCTATCACACCTAAGGATAAGGAAAAATCTAGGTCATTCAATAGTAGACCTACCCAACCCAAGGCCAAGAAGAATAATTACCAAGGCAACTTTAGAAAACCAAGCCTTGAGAAAGTAATGATTGAAAATCAAGTTTTGAGGTCAAAACTTGAAACATTAGAAAAATCCCTTAAAAGGATAGAAAATCTTCTTAAGGGATCAAAGGATCAAAACCTAGGTTTAGAAAATCAAGGACCCTCTAGGGGTAAGGAATGTTTGAGGTACAAACCTAAAGCCAAGAATGATAGGCCATCATATCATAGAGTTCCATATATATATGGAACTAAATCTAGGTCTAGGAGTCAAGTCAAGGTCACAAGAGAAGCTATCCCTAGAGTTGACCAAGACAAGACCAACATGACTAAAGCTTCAGAGAAGCCTAAGAAAGTCGTTAGGAAGGTATCAAGGGAAGTCATCCCTAGTGAATACCTAGAACACCCAAGGAGCACCAATAGGTTTTGGGTACCTAAGAGCGTGTTCGCCACACCCTAGATAAGTCTGGGAAGTGTCAACTCAAATTGGAAGGGTAGTTAACCCAACCTTGATGAAGTTGACGCTTTGGAATATTTTCAAGGAATTGTTATCCTTGAAAATGAAAATGATTCTTTGTTTATTCTTGAGGAGTAAAATTATGCCAAACTATGATTTTGAAGATTAAATAAAGTTAACACAACTAGGTTAGAATCCAAAGATATGCTAAGTTGGGAGTTTAGGCATTATCTTGGAAAATTAGGGGCAAAATTAAGATTATCAATGGCTTAGTGATGAGTTATTAATACATAGATAGAAAATCTAGGTATTTCCTTTTATGCTATTATGTCATGACTAGTATGCTCTATCACATGTCATGACATCATATTCCATCATTCATACTTTACTATGAAAATATCATATGTCATGTCATACATGCGTTTTTTTAGTTATAATTAATGTTTTCTTTTAAAAATATTCATGTGATGCATGTCATAGTCATTTTCATTCATTATTTAAATTTATGAGTGAAATTAAAGACATTGGCATTATTTGACATCCTAGGTAGATGATTAAAGTTTATAATGTCTAGATAGAAATACATGAACCCTTGGTTTAAGGAAAACATGATTTTTTACATCTCACAAAGACCATAAGTTGACTTGTATGTGTTTTGAGATATTTTAGATATATGTGAGATGTTAGGTTGATGAATAAAACTTAAAGTGTTGATAAAGTACATCTTATTGAGTTTTAGGTTCATCAAAATAAGAATTTAAGTGACTCCAATCAGTGGAAAGCTAATGTACAAGTCATGTGCATTTAGCCCAAATAACATGGTTGAAAATTATTTTTGAAAATCATTTCAAAACTATATTGGAAAAACATTGGTGAAGACTATCTTTTGATAGCAATCATCATTGATAAAATGAATACAAAATAGAGTGAAACATTGAAGTATCTCAATGGTTTTCAATTTTGTCTCAATCTTTGATAATGAAAGCTATTTTCATAGAAAACTATTTTTCCATGATAGTATATGCCATAAATAATGTTTACTCAAAATTTCATGATTTTTAAAAGTTTGTAGAATTATTTAGAAATTTTTGAAATTTGGTCTGAAATTGCTTTTAGAAATTAGAAACTCCCAATCGATCAGGTGATCGATTAAGACATACACCAATCGATTGGTCAATCGATTGATGAACCTTTTCCGTGAGCACAGAAGCTCGCGTAATCGATTCGTTAATCGATTAAGGGTAGTCGTTATTGATTAACTGATCGATTAAGATACAGTTTAATCGATTGGGTCCCAACACCAATCGATAGGTACGACTAAAATTGTCTGATTTCAATTATTTGACCCAATTTTGAGTAACCTAACAATCCCTAACCCTTTGGAATACTTTTATAAATATATTTGGGTGAATTTCATGATAAAATCAAAAAGAGAGATGGTTTTGGTAAAAAATTTATGGGGTCAGGAGAGGTTTTGATTCAAATTTTGAATTTCAAAATCTCATAACATCAAGATTGAGATTTCCTAAAGGTTTAGGAACTCAAAATCATTGTTGGTGCAATGATAGAGGATTAGAGTATATTTTGAGGGGGAGGTCTTCCTTAAAATCACGTGTTTTAATTTTTCTTTGGGATAAATGAGCAGATAAAGATTAGGAATCTTCATCGTGATGAATGCTTAAGGTTGAGCATGTGTAACAATGAAAGATATGAGACTTTCATTGGATGTCTTTGACTCTATTGATTCTCAGGGAGAGTTTTTGATGTGTGTCAAAGGGGGAAAAATGGTAAGGCTAATATGGATTAGTCTTACTCAAACATATTATCAAACATCAAAAAGAGAGATATTGTTGGTGCAATCTTCGTTAGGTCAGAGTTGACCTAGTTTGACTAGGCTCGGGTGATCTTGAGTTTTGATGTTTGACAACGATGTTAGAACAGTGTGTAAGTCAAGTGGATTAAGGGTGACTGGAGACTTGACTAGGAAAAGTCCTAGTGGGACTAGGTGAAGTCTAGGTGGATCGGGGAGATCGCACGATGACACGAGAGAAGTCCAGGTGGATCGGGGTGATCGCACGTTGGCAAGGGAAAAGCCCTAGTGTGGCTAGGCACACCAAGTGGGACTAGGTGAAGTCCAAGTGGATTGGGGTGATTGCACGCTGGCACGGGAGATGTTCAGATGGATCGGGGAGATTGCACGTTGGCAGGAAAAAATCCTAGTTGAGAACTAGGCAATGGAAAGTCCAAGTCGGTCAAATATTTGATCGAACACTTGGTAAAGAAGTCCTAACAGGTCACGATTGACCATGGTTAAGCAAGAGAACTCTAAACTTGAGCTAAGCAAGTTAGGGTTGGGTAATCTGTTGCTTGCGAGCACAGAAAGATGCTAAATCGATTCAGCAATTGATTAAGATCTTCTTTCCAATCGATTAAGTTTCAAAAAATATTCATTGAACGGCTAAGTCTGACGTGGTAATCAATTGTGTAATCAATTTTGGAACCCTAGGTCATGGGTATAAAGGGTTTTCACACAAAGTTGAAGCAAGACCGCTCCGGCATTTCTTCGACGCTCTTCACCTTTCTCATTGCCATTTCAAGTGAGGCCTTGGAGCTTAGTGTTGCTGCATTTCCAAGGATCAAGAGGCGATTCCAAGCTTAAAGAAAGCAAGAAAATGAAAGAGAGCTAATTTGTGTAAATCTTGTAAGATTTTTATTGTATTTGCTTGTTCTTGAGTGTTTTTCTTGTAAGCTTGTAAGAGGTTTCTCCACCTCAAGAACGAGATCTTTCGTAGTGTATGAGAGTGTGAGGAAGAGCGGATCCTTGGATTAGTCACCTCAAGAAGGTGGATACCAAGTAAATCGAGATGTTAGCATTGCTTAAGTCTTTCGCAGCGACAATTCTTGATTAAGCAAAAATTGGAGCTAATCACTCCCTCTCCCTCTAGCTCTCCTACCAATCCTAAAAACTGTATCATGTTATAGATCAAAATACTAGCTTAACCTACATCTAAATTTAACCATGTAAAATATCATATAGTACTGTTTAATAAATTAAACCTGAAGATAAGTAGTCTAGTTGGAGAAGAGCAGCAAATATAATATATTACAAAATAAAAAATAGCTAAAATTAATTACAAATAATCACAATAAAGGAGCAACTGAGCTTACGGTAGACCGAGCTTGTAGCAAAGAGCTGGTGGCAGGTCGAGCTCGAAATCACAAATTGATGGTCGACTAAGTTCACGTTGGGCCCACGCTGGCGGCTACAACTGCATGGCTAGCCAAGTTCACGGCCAGCCAAGCTCGCGGCCAACAACAAGCGAATGACCAAGCCATTGGCCGCGTTCTGGCGGCTGACCATGCTGCCAGGCGTGGCCAAGCTGTCGGCCACGAGCTGGGTGTCAACCACGCTGCCAGCCACCCAACTTGTGGTCGACCACTTTCAAGCGGTTAGCAAAGCCGCCAGCTGCGTACTAGTAGATGTTGAGGCAATCTATGGTCCGGAGTGACTATGTGTTTTGATGTTTGGGCAAAGGATTTAAGTTAGGTTTTCCCTTGTGTTCTAATATGTGTATTTAAGTGTGCAGGATTGCAGGTTTACACATATTGACTTAGCTGGATAGCTTCGGTACGGTGAAGGGTGGCATGGAGACAAGCTGGAAGCTTGTGTGCACCCGAGGGACCTTGGATAGCAGGGATGATGAGCCGAAGGGCGCGGACTTCGAGGCATGCGTGAAAGATAGCATGGACGCAAGCTGG
Source organism: Boesenbergia rotunda (assembly GCA_024364735.1). Classification (NCBI taxonomy): domain Eukaryota; kingdom Viridiplantae; phylum Streptophyta; class Magnoliopsida; order Zingiberales; family Zingiberaceae; genus Boesenbergia; species Boesenbergia rotunda. The sequence goes on along the minus strand of JAGFNQ010008928.1, from coordinate 18,566 downwards.
AGGCTTGTGTGCATCCGAGGGACGGGAGCCAAAGACGAAGAGGGCGCGAAGGCAACAATCAAGGATGTTGGTGAAGAGTCAGCTGAGTCACGAAGGGACGAGAGCCGAGGGAGGAGGACTCCAAGGGCAAGCCGGGATGTGGACTTCAAAGGGCAACGTGAAGGGTGACATGGAGGCAAGCCAAGGGAAGGCTTGTGTGCGCATCCGAGGGATAATAGCCGGTGGAAGAGGACTTCAAAGGGCAAGCCAAGGGAGTATACCTGAAGGCACGCGTGGAGGAGGGACAGTGGAGTGAGGAAGAGTGTGTTTGTAAGCTGGGCAGTCGACTGAGAATATAACAGTCGACTGCCAGCAAGCACAGAAACTCACAGAAGGTTTCTGACTCGAGACCAGTCGATTGCCCTGGAAGCAGTCGACTGGTAAGCTCAAAAACTAGCTGTTGAGAGAGCCGTTGGCTGGCTAGTTGAGTGAGACCAGTCGACTGGTAAATGACCAGTCGACTGGTGGCGAAAGTTTCAGTGTTGAGTTCTATTTAAGAGAACTCGGGTTGAGCTGAGAACTTTGACGAAACAAGCTTGGTTAAGACTTGTTAGTAGTCTCTAGATCTCAGAGGTGTACTCAAGGTTGTGGAGAAGTTTCTCCACCCACAAGGAGCTACGCAAGCTTGCCGGAGAGCATCCGGGGAGTGATCCGCCGAAGGATCGAGGGATCGTCCACCTCACTGACTGTCGTGGAGTAGGAGTCTTCATCTCTGAACCATGTAAATAGGTTTGTTAGCGTGTGTTTATTTTTATTGTTATTATTTCCGCTTGCGCACTAACACTTGTAGGAAGAACAAATCGAAAATTACTATTCACCCCCCCCTCTAGCAAGGCGTAGCAAGGCGTAACGATATAACAGTGGATTCAAGAAGATGGAGAGGCAGAGGAGAGAATTTATTGGAGATGTCACTGGAGTCGTTGGAGGAGGAATCGGGAAGAAGAAAGTCGCCGCTGGAGGAGGAATCGAGAAGAAGAAAAATCAGGGTTGTGTCCTAATTTTCATAGACTTATTGACATAATCACATTCCGTCAGTATTTTCTAATAGAACTTCATTTTAATCGGGGGTCACCCACGGAAACACAATTCTGTCAATAACTTGGGAAATTATCTTCCCGATGGAACCCCGATTTCGTTGGGGGTTACCGACGGAATCACAATTCCATCAGTAACCTTGTGAAAATTAGAATTCGGGTTATTGTCTTCCTAATAGAGAACATATTCCGTCGGAGAATACCAACGAAACCAAAATTCCATCGGCAACCCAGTAGGATAAATGTTCAGGTTCTTCCCTTCCCAATGGGAATCATATTCCATCGGGAATTTCATCACTATTCAATATTTTTTTTTGGGTGACTTATAATTTATAGTTTGTTGATCTTGTTACAGTCAATTCTTACTTCTTATAGTTAGAGGATCTTAATTTATCTTACTTCTTATAGTTAGAGGATATTAATTTATGAAAAATACTATGCTCGAAAAAAATCTCAAGGAAAATTTTAAGGAATGACGTGACATTGCAATTACAGTGATCCTCATCTGGTTCACCGTGCCCCCCAGGATATAGTTTGATTTGGGGCAGTGGCTGAAGGCCGTCGATGATATCCGGGGAAAGATTTAGCAGCTAGATTTTTTTTTAAAAAAAGAAATCCCTCATTATTATTGTCATCCTAGAAAAAACATTCCATTTTTAAAAAAATATTAAAACAATTCTTTATTTATAATTTTTTACCTATCCATGTTTATGTTTAGAATGATAAACGAGTTAAGTCCAATTAAATTTTATAATTATTCAAATTTATTTAATAATATAATTAGAGTTAAACCAAGCTAAATTTACAATAAATTAAACCATTAAAATTATTATTTAAATTTAGTTTGGTTGGAATTATTATTTAAACTTAGTTAACTTAGTTTGGTTTTTTTTTACGAGTTTGAGCTTGATTTATTTTAATTTAAAATTATTTAATTGTTTAAAATTTTTATATTTAAATTTATTTATTGTTTGATAATATAAATTTATTTGTTCGTATTAAAAATTTATTAGTTTATTTAGATAAAAGATTATAGTTCATGAAACATTAGTAGAGTGAACATATATATCGCTCTAATTTATTGTCGGACCGTTAGACAGCCCAATTAAAAGCGCTATAAAGCCCACAATGCGACATGGGCCGTCTAATATTTGTGCCTGCGAACTTAAAAAAGAATGGATCTAATGGGCCGGGCGCTGACCAAGCTCGATCGGCCCATTTCTGATCCAGTCCCTATAGCTTAAAAAGAGGAAACGGGGCACAAAACCACACCGGTTTCTGGTTTCCTCCGCCGATCGATCGAGAGAGAAAAAGCAGCCCCCGGCTTTCTTCTCGTCTCGCCGTCCGCGGATCTAAGCTTCGATCTCTACGGCTGCTCCGCCGATGGCCTCTTCCTCCAACGATTTCTCCACAGCGTAATCATCGAACTCATTTGCTTGCGTATATATCGATTCTAGAGTTCGCAGTTGTGCCATGGGCCTGATCGGTTTGTTCCCTTTTGTCTTGATGAAGCGATGGCGCTGTCAGGAGGACAAAGAGAGGGCCTCAGTTCAAGTTCCTAGTTCCTCTCGTATACGCTCCCGTTCTTCCTCTCAGTACGCTCTTCTTTTTGTTCGCTCTTTGTTTGTGTTGATTGTTTAGCCTTATGAATTTGGGCAACGACATCATACAGTTCGAATTGGTCTGAGGCACAATCCTGTGTTGCGGGAGAGGGTGTTCTTCGGCGCCTTGGCTGTTGCATTCGCTCATGGAGCATATTTGGTGTATCCTTTTGGTCGGCACCATGAGTGACCTTTATTTCTGATTTAGATGTTGTTTGTTTGTTATTTATATACGATTCTTCTTTTTGGCAAGTTTTCAGTTATTGTTTTTACCTTGTTAATTTATCGGAAATTATGGTTACGTGACATGTTAATATCTTTTCCCATGGTTCCCAACTCAGATCAATCTTGGTAAGAATTAGTATTGTAGGGATTTCTAGGATACATACTATACCTTCACAACCTTTAGCTTTTGGTCTTTTCACGGTGAAGAAAGAAAGAGAAATAAACGGTAACTTCAAAGGCATTACAGTTAGCATAGAACTCTCTGATTATGACTCGTGAGCTCATGGTCAAATGTCTTATACTGGTTAGTACAAACTAGATAGAAGGGCATCCTCAGTCTTTTGATGTTTGGTCTTAATTTCTCGCATAAATTTATCTTGCTCAAGGATTGATGTAAATATTAAAGGTCATGATTAGTTCTAAATAGTCCCATTGTGGATCCGTAATGAAATGAAAATCTAGAACAACTTACTATAAATGAGAGTAGAATTTTTATTTGGAGGTAGCCAAAGTCATACTTTTGGTATGGACGGATTGGTTTGTAAGTTAGCTCTACTTGATAGAAGATGTGGCATCTTGTTTTCAGGTAGGAGAGCAAATAAATGGAAGGAAGAAACTGATTCAAAGAGATATTTGAGCACGCTTGTTGAGAGCCTAAGTGATAGGGTTATTTAATTGAAATTCAAAATGCTACAGATACGATCATCCTTCTGAGAAAATTAGGAGAAATGCTGCAGGAGAGAGAAAAAAGGAGGGTGAGAAAGAAAAGAAAAATCCTAGAATTATGTTCTTCTCATCAATAGTTTTTTTTCCCATTTGTGCTTTATTTTCCCCAATTTCTTGTTGTGTTACATTGAACACATGCCTATCGACTCTTGTGACCATCTTGCATGGTTGCATCCCCTTTGGGGCATCACTACCTTCATGCTTTGGGGAGTCCCTCCTTTCATGCCGACATTGTTCTCACATGAAGATGACTTTTTTGCACTTGCATGAGGTCATGTTGTCATTAAAGATTCTGTGAGGTGTGGTGTCATTATGTTGGCAGAAACCTCATTTTATTGCTCACTAACTCTAGCATGGAAAAAAAGAACATCTCTAGTGTATTATACCTTGCACAGTTACTGCTCCTGAATTTCTAATCTTGTTAAACTAATATCTGTTACTCGTTTAGCCTAATAAAACTCAACAATTGACCTAGGTTCTCTAAGATCTTTTTATTTTCTATTTTCATTTTCATTTAGAGAAAAAGAATACTTCTCTGCCTGTTGTTTTCCATGCAATTTTGCTAAGATTAATTGAAAAATTATGCTGGGGGAATCTTACCCTTCTCAATAACGAGCTTTTTCACAAAAAATATGTACTATTTCTTTTTAGCTTATCATTATTCTCCTTGATAATTAAAGTTGTAAAAATCTGTTTAGACTACCCTTGTGCATACTTCTTGTTGTTAGTATACATTAATCCATATACATTTCTTTGTGGTTATCTTCTTGCTTTTCCTTGATATATGCTTCTAGGACTGATTTGTACGACATAGAAAGCAAATGACCTGCACAAGCTGTTCATTGGGGAAAAAAATCACAAGTTTTTGAAATGACTATCTTTTCATGTCAGGCGAGCATTGGCCTTCGGGTTCAACAGATCTGAGTTGTAATTTGATAAATCTTTTTTTTTTAATTTTATGAACCTGGCCGGTCCATAATGTTTATTTTCCATCAAATGATTTGCCTATTGTTCGGTCTGAATAATTGATATTATGTCTGTGCGTTGTCATGGGATTGCTCAAAACAGTGAGGAACGGGTAGCGCCAATGTTAGGAATCAGCTTGGTATGATTATTGTTTCACTTTGTCACTCTTTGAGGCTTGAGAAGTGATCCTGTCGTGAAGCGAGGTGGAAGTTCTAAGAGTCAGATGGTCTTTCGAGTATCATGAGCGGTTGACCTGATTTCGACCTGCGAGAAGATAGCTGTTAGCAAATCCGTCTGAGAATTTCTCCGGTCAGGCCTTTCGACGGTCAAGTTAGTATCCGCAAGAATATAGTGTTAGAAGAAATTGGTAGAGGGGAGCACAGTTGCGCATACCTACGGAATGAGGAAGGGTGGGGCTTATATAGCTGGGGGAGCTGACAACCCCTGTTTGTGTCAATGAGACAGGGGTATGGTGCTTGTCAGCTCGTGGGAGAGCACTCAGAGGTACCGCAGCAGGGCGCGGGGTGCTCGGATAGTACAATCATACTGCGTTAGTGGGATATCCGCGATGTGTGTCATTAATGGGTAAGGCGTGCACTATTCCTGACATCATGGTTGTTCCCAAGATGCCCTAGCATAAGGAAGAGCTGGCCCGGAGACCGAGTAACGATCAGCGGGCCCGAGTGGTATGGGTGGGGTCGGGTGTAGTATAGCCGAGAGACACGGGGTACACCATGAGTCGGGAGTTGGCCGGGTTGTATCTGCTTGTCATCTTCCAGGTTTCCTGGCTATCCGATCCATGGGGTGCTAAGAGCTAAACTACCTGACCTAGCCCGGGGTCGGGGAACCGAATTGGGTGGTCGATTCGTGAGGCACTCGAGATCGGCCCGCCCAACCTCGACCAAGGTCGGTCGATTGGCGGTTCGGGAGGGTCCCTGGCTCGGGGCTTCTCCGGGTGGGGCCTTCGTTGGCCCTTCCACTGGGTCCTCGTGGCGTCAGGCTGGATGGTCGAGCTACTCGTAAGCTGGGCCGGGATCAAGAGGCCTCCATAATATGTGCTATGGAAAATGATATGCTCAGTAAAAAATCTTAAGGAAAAACTCAGTTAATGACGTAACACTTTGCATGAAGCGATTCCCGACGGATTCACCGTGTCCTCCGGGGTATAGTTTGATTCGGGGTGGTGGCCAGAGGTCGTCGATGGTATCCGAGCGATAATCGGACGTGTGTATATAAAGTGCTATATCATTCACTAAGTATTTTATTAAATTTTTTTTACTGAGTGTATCATAATTCTACGATGCTATTTAGCATCTTTACCAACTGCAAGATTCGATGGAGTTCTATTGTGAGCTACTGATTTGATATATGAAATTGTGGCAATAGCTAGGCAACACCGTAACACAGTGATTCGATTACTGAACTTGTAGCCAACGGAAAGCTACAAACAAGCATAAGTATGTTTGACCGTCACCAGCCAGGACAACTTGATTGAAGGCGAGCGGGCACAAGATTGAGGTTATGGCAGAGTTGCAAAGCTCGCAACACGATTGATAGGCGAGCGAGCAAGGTGAAAACTAATGTGGAGGAAAGATAGATGCTCCAAATTGATGAAAAAGGGAAATCTCATAATTATTTTTCTTCTTCCACACCCTAAGTAAACAAACCCTATTAAGGATGATAATGTGTCCAGATTATATATATATTTTTTATCTCCATCCTCGTTTATGATATTAATCTTGTTCTCCATCCATATTTATTATATTCATCTTCATTTTCATCATATTTTTAATTTTCATTTATCGAGTATCGGATATCTATTTTCATTTTTATACTCATATACATTTAAGGAATTTTCTTCATTCCATTCAACTACTAACGTTCAAAAACAAAATCATATTAGTTAGCTTTGATAATTAATGAAGGAATTTTCTTTAATGTGGTTGATTTAAGAATGCTGAATTGATGAGTTATTGGTTACGAGCATTTTCCAATTTATCTAAGGGTCGGTGAGACATTTTGATAGAGTCAAACTAGTCACTCTCAGGATTAATCAACATAAATTAAAAATTAATCTCCAAAAATTAAAAAAAAAACGTATTAGAATTAAGATCATATTAATAAAAAAAATAGATTATGGTAGATTTTGAGAAAAGAATTTTTTAATATATATTTAGTTTGATATTTGGATGGGGTATGACTAGGATTCTATAAACCTATCTCCATACTCGATTACACCAATACTCATATCCGATTATTTAATTATTTAATCGGATCCAAACAATCTTTATATATTCTCCTTCATGGATCGAATATTAAATTTTTTATTGGATTTGGAGGAAATTATAATCTCTAATGGATATCCCTTCCTCAGGCTTGGACTAAAACTTATTTACAAGCCAAAATATTTCAGAAGAGAAACCTTTTCAAGAAACACACAAGAGGGAATTTTTTTGTTGTGTATGAAGAGAAACATATAATGTTGTAAAGGTTTTGCTAAAGAATAGATAGCAGTAAGAGATGTATTCGGATATTTAGCCATTGTTTTTCACCACCTAATTAAGAACAAGATGAACACAAAAAGGAGCACAAATCAATTGAATGAAATTAATGCAGTATACCATGAAAAATAGCTAGGAAATTCAACTTCACCATCCTATTCGCGATGACATTATGAGTTTATGTTACTAGAAGCTTAAGAGTAAGCACTTTGCACCGCCAGATAAGAGGAGTTGATTATGCTAATGGGTGGGAGTTCTTATTATAATCCACATTGATATGAAGTTATAATACCACTTGGATATTACAGCTGTTTTAGTTAGCGCCTAAAAATATTTGATCTAATCTTACGAAAAGTTTTTTAATTGTACCACTTGGATAATATACGCCTCTCAACAACTCATAGAAAGACTAGAAAATTAAATAGTAACTATTATTTTTTAATTCTAACTTTTAGAGGTTATTTATAGTCCAAAAATCAAAGTGAATATTGTGCTGACATGAACATGAGACGTTTCAGTTGTGATCTAAAGTGCCTCAAATAGATAAAACTTTATCCACGACATCAATGATCACTCAACGATAAACTTTGATCCGAGACGTCTCAGTTCTGACTTGAGACACCTTAGGTTCAAGTTGAGACGCCTCAGTTCTATTTGCACGCAGAACTAAACTTTACAATTGAGACACCTTACTCATCAACTGAGGCGTCTCAGTTAACCAGCTAGTCAAAGTCAATACTCACATAGACTTTTTTGTCATTCTTCCGCTTTGGTGATTTTTGACCAACCAGAGTTAGGCACACCTGAACCCGACTCTGGTCTTTGCCTCGAATGGACTTCCTCCTGGCTTCTCGTCCCTCGGACGTCGCACGCATCCTTTTCGCTCCACCGGTGTACTCTTCCGTAGACCTTCGCATCCCTCGGATACACTGAGCCCGTCGGCTCCCTTCCTGTGTCACCCTTCTTGTTCGTTGCGTTTTTCAGTCGACTTCCTGCACTCCTAAGTTCTTGCACACTTAGACACAGCGATCAAAAACACATTAAGACCTAACTTGGCTTGGTTCATCACATCAAAACTAACTCAGGGTACTTACAATCTCCCTTTTTTGATATGCATCAACCCAAATTAAGTTAGAGTTAACCATACAAGAAAATAACAATTTATTTATTTAAAATAATAAAACAAATATGACAATATAGTATAATAAATAATGCAAGTAAATTTCAGTAAATGTCAAATTGACCTCCCGTAACTTAATCTTATTTACTCTCTCCTTTTGATCACATAAAAAAAATGAGATAAAAGATACTTTTGGGAAAACAGGAAAAATAACATCATTAAGGGGAAAAATATATTTTTAAGTAAAAACTTGATGAGTTTTGAAGAATATTTTTAAAATTCAAATTTGAGTTTAGAAAATTTTGATAATTTATTTAAACATCTAAAATACAATATACAGATTTTAAAAAATTGAAACTATCAAAAATAATTTTTTGAATATTTATCGATTTAAAAATATGATTTTTTATAAAAATTAATAAATTAACCATTAGTAAATTTTCAATTTTTTTTTGTCAAAGTGTGAAATCAATGAACTCAATAGTATAAAAATTTTTAGATTAAAATAAATTTTCTAAATTCGAAAATAATAATTTTAATCACAGAAAAGATTTTTGAGAAAAATAATTTTAAAATTAGATATTGACTTTAAAAATTCTGCTAAATTTTTGGAATCGTTAAAATATAATGCTCATATTCTTAAAAATTGGATCTATCAAAAATAATTATCTAAGTATTTTTAAAATTAAAAAGTTCATTTTTGAAAAGAAATTCATCAAAATTCATCGAATATTTTAACCATTTCGACAAAATTTTAGTTTGTAGATAAAATCTTTGTCTATCATAGAAAATTTTAAAAATTATTTAAATCCAAAAATTAACTAACAATTTTGATTTTACTAATAATTAGAAAATGTTAAGATCAATTTATTCAAAAAAAAATTATTTAACAGTTTAAAATTAATTTTGAAATTCAATATAAATTCCTATCTACAGGGTTGATCAAGTATTTCGGTATAATATAATTCTTGGGCGCTTTTATAATTTGGCCCCTATGATTTCTCAAGTACCAATTTAGTTTTCAAAAATATTTAATATTCTTTTTCGCAAAAGAAACATTTAAGCTTGCAAAATCTTTTTCTAGATTATCTATTTGTTCTTTTAATTTTAGTTTTGCATTTTCAATTTTTAACTCTTCAGATACTTCTAAAGGACATGAAAGGATTAACTTCTTTTTCAAATCTATATGTCCTTAATTTACATAAACTCCTAAACATAGATCTAATACCAAAATGCAGTTTGTCGGGAGAAAGTTTGCATTCCTCATTTACCATATTATTGTGTCTAAAACTAAACGCTCCCCCTTCATTGCTGCTCTCTTCTGTTGAATCTCCCCTTTTATCAATGCTCATGTCCGAGATGAATGCTTTGTCATCCTCTTTTTGATGGCTTGTCATAAGTGCAAGTCCGGCGTAGGCTTCGATCTCGGATTCTTTTGAATATGTGTGGTCCCACATTGCTTTTAAGTTCTTATGCTTTGACTTATTTCCTTTTTATTTCTTTTTATTCTTCAATTTGGGGTATTGCTCTTTAATATTACCCTCTTCGTCATAGTGGTAATACCTAACTTGTCTTTTTCTTGGTAACCATTTCTTGCTCTACATCTTAGAAAATTTGTTAGATCTAAACATCTTGTTTAATTTTCTTACTACAAATGTCATTTCTTCTTCGTCTGTTGAAGACTCCGAATTTAGTTTGATCCTTCTTGTGTTTAGGGAGATATTATCCGTCTTATTTTTATTTCCTGCACATCGAAATTCATATAATTTAAAAGAAGAAAACATTTCTTTAAGGGTACTTACTTCCAAATCCTTTGAGATATAATAGGCATCTACTATTGAAGTCTGCTCCTGGGCTCTTGGGAAGATGTTGAGAGCGTATAGAATTGAGTCGCAATTTATTACCGATTCACCGAGATTTGTGAGTCCAATGATTAGCTCCTTGATCTTCGTATGCAATTGAGCTACTGTCTCTCCTTCTTCCAACTGAAGGTTGGTTAGTTGATTTTGAAGTAGATTTCGTCGTGCAAGCTTTGCCTTAGATGTGCCTTCATGAAACTCTAGGAACTTCTCCCAGAGTTCTATTGCCTAGGATAGTTGTCGATGCGGTTAACTTCTTGATGTGGTAATACTGTTAGCAGGTGGAACTCTGCCTTGGTGTTGGCTACAGAGGTTGACTGTTGCTTCTTGCTCCAGAGATGTGCTTCTTTTATTTTGTTGTTCTCGTCTATCGACACTTCTAAACCATATTTTATTATTAATAAAATTTCAAAATCGGTTCTAAAGAATACCTCTATTTTTCGCTTCCATGTCGTGAACTCCCCCTCAAACTCTGGTAGATGAATGCTAGTTCTGGCCATCGTCTTCTTGCTTAGGTGGCGGTTAATCCTCCTGAAGCGGTTGGGTTGTGATACCACTTATAGGACCATTGCAAGCCGGCAAAAAGAGGGGGTGAATTACTCCTGAAAAAGAGAACTTGATCTTTTACACTTTTTTTACAAAGATAGAAGTTAGTTTAAATAATTAAAATAATCTAACATAAACAACTATAATAGAAGCTAGTAAGAGACAAAGCTAGTTACTCGGTTGCAACTAGGGTCGTTGCTAATTCAAGACAGTAAAGCGCTCCATTAAGAAAACTCCTTCTTTGTATGCGGAGAAGCCTCTTACAAATGTTGTACATCTCGTAGAAAGACTAGAAAATTGAATAATAATTGTTGTTTTTTAATCCTAACTTTTGGGGACTATTTATAGCCCGAAAACCAAAGTGAACGTTGTGCTAACGTGAACCTGAGGTGACTCAGTTGTGATCTGAGGCACCTCAGATAGATAAAACTTTATCCACGACTCCAATGATCACTCAGCGATAAACTTGGATCCGAGGTGCTTCAATTCCAACCTGAGACGTCTAAGTTCTAACTTAAGGCGCCTCAAGTTCAAGTTGAGGCGCCTTAATTCTGTTTGCACGTAGAAATGAACTTTGCTGCTGAAGCACCTCATTTATTAACTAAGGTATCTCAGTTGACCAATTGGTCAAAGTCAACACTTTTCGTTCTTCTTCTGCTTGGATGATTTCTGATCAACTAGAATTAGGCTCATTTAAGCCCGACTCAGGCTTTCGCCTCAAACGGACTTTCTGATCCCTCAAATGTCGCACGTGTTCTTTTTACTCCACCGGTGTACTCTTCTACAGACCTCCGCATCTCTCGGATGCACCGAACCCATCAGCTCCCTTCCCGTGACATATTTCTCGTCTGTTGCATCTTTCGCTCGACTTCTTGCGCTCTTAAGCTCCTGCACACTTATACACAGGGATAAAAAATACACTAGAATCTAACTTGACTTGGTTAATCACATCAAAATCAATCCGAAATACTTACAACATTATTGTCGGAGGTTATTTTATTTTTTTAGTTAATATCATATATCTCACTTATGTTAATTAATTTTAGAATGACCGATCCGACTTCATAAAAATTTTTCATCGACTATTAAAATAAGGAAAAATTTGAGAAAACTCCTCAAGCTTAAACTTACCTTTGCATGCAGCCCCCATCCGAATATTCCTTTGCATGCACTCCCTGATGGGATTGACAAGATAGTTTTGTGTGTTATTTTTTTAATAGTATAAAAGAGTAAAAATTCAGTATACATTATAAAGATTTGAGTATAAATTGTTTGAGATTGAGTACTAATTTAAGAAATTTGAGTATTATTTGAAAAAATTTGAGTATACATTGCTTCAGTATATAGTAAAAATTTCAGTATACATTATAAAAATTTAAGTATGAATTGATTTAGATTGAGTATTATTTGAAAATTTTTGAGTATAAAATTTAGAAATTTGAGTATGTGAGGTTGCATTCACCACATCAAAATTTTCATATGAGGGGTCACCGAAACTGTATACTCAAATTTCTTAAATTAATACTCAATCTCAAATAATTTATACTCAAATCTTTATAATGTATACTGAATTTTCACTCTTTTATACTCAATCCATCAGGGAGTGAATGCAAAGAATTTATCAAGTGGAGAGTACATGTAAAGATCAGTTTGGGATTGGGGAGTTTTCTCCAATTACCACTTAAAATAAATTACAAAATACTCATAATAGATAATTCATCAATTCAATATTTATAAATCAACCACCTATTATTTAAAAAAAATTATTTCGTTAATTTTTAGAAATTGGGATTCAATTATTAAACATCTGATATATATATATATATATATATATATATATATATATATATATAAAGCACTCTATTGCCGCATCGTTATCTGAGGCTATTTTATTGTTATTTTTAAACATAGAGGTGATGTTTGGCTGCAAATGATCTTGATGTCTAACCAACGCCATAAATTAAGAAGAAACATCCTTGTGCAAGTCTCACCAGCGAAAAGCGATAGACGCACCAAATTGAATGTTGGAACCAAGATAAAAAATCAGAGCGGTAGGAAACAACTAAAAAGGGCAAAAAACAAAAAAAACAAAAAAATAAATAAAAAAAATAATACAAGTAGAGCCATGAGTTTGCCTTCTCTTTCTACACAGATATTGTGATTTTCTCAATCTGCATCAGATATTGTGGAAAGGAGGATGTATAGCAGTGGTTTACCGTCATCCCTTGTTCCAAATCATGGAAGTGGCCCTGTGTTTGGGAGACCCTGGGCACGCTTGGGCCTCCACTCCGTTCGTGCCCTCAGAACCTCTGCCCCGTCCCCCAGCCGTAGAAGATGCTGGCATTCCATGCCAGTCTCCAGCGAGCCATTGGTGCTGCTGCTGGAGACAGCTGCGAGTGACTGCAGCACGCTGTCCTTCCCACATTCCCTCCGATACTCCATTGTCAAGCCTGCAAGCTCATGGCTCTCCAGAATTGAGTTTGGTGCACTCTGCAGGATAAAAATCAAGACACAGCATCCTTCAAGGTGTTATAAGTGATGTAAGTAATAATCAAAATAGGAGTTGATTTTGATTGGAAAAATAAAAATCTAAATCTAAATAAGAATACTAATGCGTTGAAAATAGAGAATGGCATACATAGTAAAAAGGAGAATTAGAAGTCCGGGTGATGCAGAAAACCTCCATAAAATCTGGCTATAGTAAAATTCTCATAGTTCTTTTCAATGTAGTTAGATTGAAAAACTATTATTCCATCAATTAAATGAGTCAATTTCAATTCTAAAATCACATCAACAATGCCTAGATTTTTCAAATCCAACTTCCATTTGGGAATGTCTAACTCTCAATTGTAATATATTTTGGTACTAACTAGCAAAGCATTACCAAGATATAAGCACTAGATATTTACCTTTAATTTCTTTTAAATATCTACTTGATCATTCATTTCAAAGTCAAATTGAGAGAATGATAAACTACTCATGTAATTGCTTAGACTTTGCCTCAATTCATATAAAGGCTTAATAAGTTCATAAATATCTTTTTACTTGGATATACATATCCTTCAAACGGGAGTCTTGGTGCGATAGTTAAGTTATTGTCGTGTGACCTTGTGATCATTAGTTCAAGTAGTGGAAACAACCTCTTGCAATGCAGAGCAATACTGTGTGCAATAGACTCAATAGGGTCCGACTCTTCCCAAAACCCCTCGGTGAGAGCTTCATGCACCGAAGTATCTTTTTTTTTTATACATATCCCTCAAATTGATCTATATATATCTTTGCTTCAGGATCACCATTTAGAAAACGAACCTTGATGTCCATTTGATAATCTCAAGATTATAAATGCACAACAATGCTATCAACATAACAGAAGATATCTTAATAATTAGGAATAAGTATCAAATGTGTTTATTCTCTCCTTTTGTTTAAATCACTTAGCAACTGGCCTTTTGAATTTATTTATTGACTCATCAGATTTAAGCTTGTTTTTAAATAATCACTTGCAACCTGTAGAGGTGGACCCAAAAGATAGATCGACCACAACCAAAACCTCTGCCCTAGCCCAACCCAACACACATTCATCCATACACATATATCTATGCACCACAAGTAATAGTTTGTTTAGGACATCTCGGGAGGGTTTTAAAGAAGTTTGAAATGAAAAAGTTAGAAGAAAAAAGCTTTAATCATTGTGGAGGTAAGGTTTGAGGAATATAGTTTAAGAGCGGTAGTGAAATTTCAAAGTCGCTCTATGACATTTTCAATGGTTAGAGTTCTATATGAGTTTTTTTTTGTAGTCTCCAAGGGCATCTCCATTGGTTAAAGCTCTCAATAAGATTTTTTGTAAGTTTCAATATGCTACGTCACAAATAAAAACCTACTATTCTCTACACAATCAAAAAACCTTCCTACAACTTTTTTTTATGAGCCCTATATTACAAATTATATATCTTTATTTATTATTTTTTCATTAAATATCTCTATATAATTTTTATTTAATATTTTAATAATTACAATCTTTAATTTAATTTATTTATAATTTTTAATTAATAAATTAATTAACTTATGATTTTTAATTTAATTAAATTTATAGTTTTCATTTAATATTTCAAATAATTATGATCTTTAATTTAATTTCTTTATAATTTTTAATTAATAAATCAATTAACTTATGATTTTTAATTTAGGTAAATTTACAATTTTTATTTAATATTTAATTAACTTATGAATTTTAATTTAATTATAGTCATTTATATATTTTTTTAACTTATCAAATATATTTATTTTCAAAAGAATGAATACAACTTTGATCATTACTATTTATTCATGAAATAAAATATTATAATTAATTATTTTGAATTCATTTTTTCATTGTTTTGAAAGGATAAACATGCAAAATTAGTATATCATTAATTATTGGCTCCATCTCCAAGAGAGAAAAAAGCAAGTTTTAAATTCCCCAAACCTCACCTTTACACTCATTCAAGCTTTTTTGTTGAGCTTTTCTGATTTTGCCTAAGCTTTGAAAAAGCTTTCATTGGAGATGCTCTTAATATGTCACCTCAATACCACATCAAAAACATAAAAACCTATCACTCTCCACAATAAAAAATTCTCACAACAATTTTTTTGTGGACTCTACATTTTGAACTTTTTTGTGGATAATTAATTATTGGCCCCACCAACATTATTAATTTTGAGATGAAAGAACACTTTGAAATTTCACTACCACTCTTAAACTATAAATTTCAAACCTTGCATCCACAATAGTAGAGTTTCTTTCCTTCTCTAACCATTAGAGATGACCGAAACCCTTTATATCTTCTCGCCTTTCAGGACCAAACAAAAACAAAGCACCAATAAGAGAGCACGATACTTTTAGTTGAAATCCTGAATCCCACATAACGTGCATGCACAATAAATGCAGGTAATTTATTGGCAGGCCCGGGAAACATTATTTTGACGTAACTGGATAATATTCAGATAAGGTGGAGCATGATCCAAATACATTTGCTGTTAATAATTCATAAATGCGGGCCCAGAATGTGCTTTAATTGAGTAGGATTATAAAATGCAATTAGATGCTGCCACAGCGCTATTTATGGGCGCAACACCATGTGCCACCACCATCATATAAATAGATAGGAAATCTTAATCCAACGCATAGATGGAAGAGCGAATGGAATTAATATATAATATTAAGGTAAGCTAGACCTCCAGGCTAGTAGTTTTAATGAAACCCTTCAGAGTTCTCCAGTGATTGGTGCAATCTAGCCTGTCTTAATTAGAGAGCTACTGCGACAGGAAATCATTCCAGGAACTAGTTCTTAGGGGTACCTAAACCATTTTAACTGTTAACTTTATGAAGTGGCAACACGACATTCTAAGAATGAAATTTTCTTTTCATTATGCAAACTATATTATCTCTTACAAGTAGAGTGGGTCACAAGAGGACATTGTCTGATCGTATACTATCTAAGTCTGAGCATGAAAATGGAGAATAATTCAATGGCGTACAGAAAAATTAGGGCGTAAGGGTAGACTTGTGGTTTCCAAATGTTAATTACGCATCAAATAAATATCATGTGCAAAATAAGATAATTTACCTCGAGAATCCATCCAATATATTTGATGTTGTTAACATGCTGGTTGACATCCAAATCACTCCATCGAGGCTGCATTTGGTAAAGGAAGATGAGTATAAACGGGATGAAAATTTATACACATGCAGTAAGAACTAAAGATGAAGATTGTATACTTACAGTTAGCCCTGTTTGAATGTATTCAGCAGTGTCATCCTCAAGCTTCAAAGTTTTCTGCCATCATCATCTATAATAGGATTACGGTCCATAAAATAGCATTCTATTTCACCTCTAACTTCCTCTGGAATTTTTGACAATCTCCTAGTCTGTTTGTTCATCATCACCCATATACTACATGACGATGAGAAAACAAGAATCAGATAAGTCACATCAAATTTTCAAAGAACTAAGTATTCATGCTCGCAAATTTTTAAATCTCTGAACTATAAAAACAAAGATAAGGTACATACAGGAACCAACCTAGTTGCTCTCAGAACAGTTCGGCCTGTATGATAGTCACGAATATGCCAATCTCGACGCATCCCATTTTTCCCAGACGAAGCCACCCAGGTATCTACTTGAAAACATCTTCCCTGAAAATAGATAGAAAATACAAATTTAGAAGAAAAAAAAGGAACAAAGAATGTTATGGAAAACAAACATAAAAAAGCGGTTTGTTAATTTGTTAATGAAGCAATTGAGAAACATTCAAGGCATAATTAATTGGCAGTAATACATTTATACATCACAAATCAATATGGCCAATCAAGCAATCAAGAAAAAATAGGCATAAGTAATGGACAACAAGACATGAAAATGTACAAAATTATCTACTTGAGCAATGCAACAAGTATAACTGAAGCATCTATCTAAACAAAAAGAAAACAAAAAAAAGACAGTTATTTGCATCAAAACGTGTTTGTCCCATTATGTTTAGAGTGCAGCTGCAAGAATCATATCCTCTATTGAGCTCTATACGAGCTGTATTATTTATAATATTCAAATCAGTAAATATTTTTCATTACTCAGAAAATAAAATAAATATTAAAAAATAACTCAACTTGAGCAAAAGATAAAGAAGGCTCAGGCTCCACATACACAACAAATGAAAGAAGCTGACAAGATATGTGATACTACAGTCAAACATAATAGTTTGTTTGTCAAAGGCAAATTTTTCCAATAGCAATAATCAGTGAGTTTCAACAACACAGAAAAGCTGAATATAGAACAAAAGATGTATTAAGTTCTCACTGTTCGTCAACTTCAAAAGTAATAGCAAATAAGAACACAATGAATGATACTATGAACAGCAGACCTGTGAGACAAGAACTGACAGGAAAATTAGGAAATTTATACCTTCATATACTGGAGCAAGAGTGTCGTAGAACAAACTAGCAATTAGAAAACAAATAATGAATACAAAGAATTTACCCATGCATACAGGTTCACTTAATATTCAAGCAAATGACTGTTTGTGAGAAAAAGAAAAAGAAAAGGCAAATTTTCTTTTACAACACGAAAAACAAAATTCTGATCTAGAACAGAATGTACCAGGAAGGATATTGTTCAACCAAGGACTTGCATCTTGGTGACAACCAAATCAAATTTCTCTTACTCATTTCAGGAGTTGAACCAAAGCCAGCGCCCATGAGCCCAGCATTCCTTACATGGTTAAGAGCAGTTTCCTACATAGTATATATACCAAATGAAAGAGTTAGTAAACAAAAGAAAAAAAAATGTGAATCAAGCAATAATCCACCAAACCTGTAAATGGTTCATCAACGTCTCTATAGAAGCAGTTCGATCTGCCCCTATTTCATATGACTAATGGAGAAATTCTGCCTAAAAACCATTCCATCCTGCATGATTTTCCCAAGCCCAAATGCATCAGCCAGCATGTCAGGCTTCCTAGGCTTCCAATCAATTAGTGTAAACTGCTTTTCTGCAGCCAGGAAGATAGTAGTTATGGCAGCAAAAGAAAGCTCCAGTCTGGCAATTGGTTGTAGAATGTCCTCGGGGCTGAGGGAGCTTCCTCCTCACTGTTTGGGATTCAGATTTCAGGCCGACCTTTGTCCCATTGACTTTCGGAAGTGCATGGGCATGTGCCTTAACCTGCATGGCTCCTGATGACAGAACAGGTTTGGCTACAATGCCTTGGATGCCCAAGGTGTCAGGTCCATCATTGATGGCCCTTGATTTTGCCGACGCAGAAGCAGAAGAAGAGGCAGGAAAAAAGGCAGAAGCCACTACAGAGGCAACCATGGTGGAAAACTTAAACTAGGAGTACCCTGCTAAACCAGAATTAAAGAATAAACCTGAGAAACCAAAAACACAGATCTAATGAATAAATTCCTTGGAGTTTTAAAA